>JAOBYE010210990.1:0-17168 GCA_025403585.1 Parazoanthus swiftii
AAAAAAATATTCGCATTTTTTAGAGTATTGATGTCACAAATTGCAGAAATGTAAATAAAAAAGGCTTATTAGAGTAAATATATAAATTACTTATCAAACAGGAATACGAGGAAAAGCTAATTCTCACATAAACACAACGAAAACTGAAACTGTTTCTTAACTTTGTGATGAATACTTTAATAAACCTAAATTAAAGCTACTTAAAGAGATCATTTAAATTGTCTTGGCTTTTGCAAAAGCAATATCAGAAGAAATATCTGGTATGGGCGGGAGTATGAGCTAGAAGTTGCTTATTAATCATAAGAATAAAATGTTTTAGGAGCATTCCGCAAGTCTTACAGTATAACTACTGTATTTACATTATTATGAAAATTTAAAAAGAAATTTTACAAGTATGAACAACTAAAATGGACTATATCTAAAATTCTGTGGAAAATATTTAGATATAAACGTATAAATAACTACCTATGTATACTACTGAAAAGGAAGGTTTTGAGTAAAGATTTAAAATTGCCAAGAAGTAAGAACTAAAAGACAAACCTCTTTTTTCTTTCTTGTTCGTCAATCGATTGTAAAACGATGGGTCCTCCCCACATAACCTGAATCCATAAACGCGAACAAATGCCCAGCAAAATTATCAGTCTGCGGTTTGTCAGTTGCTCCTTGAGGTCTTTAAAGAAACGCTGTTTCGCATTAATTATTCAATATATTGTAGTTAAGACATTTTTGTTATGTCTGCTTTGTTTGTAGAAACAAATAGTTTGCTTAACTAGAAATTTCTTTTTCAAGGCAAGCAATAAGGGGTCATTGTAGTTTCACTTTGAGATTTTGTTCAGTATTCACTACTGACTATTAAGGTTGAACGTCGCTGGATCCAGGCTAGACATCTCGCAGAATCAAGTACCGTTCGTTGTTTAGAAACGTCACTCCAAACTTAGCGGGGTAAACCAAAGTCTTTGTTTCCTCGAATGCACGAGATCATTCAACTATGCAGCTATTTCAAAAAAAGTTGACATCTGGAAAGGGCAAAACCACGCACGAAAGGAATTATGGGAACCCAGTTGTTTACCCAGCGCACCATCCATTTGGCCTCAATACGAGCCGAATAAAACCAGCAAAGCACAAAACTAGGTAATTTTGATAAATTCGACCAAAACAAGCTCAGCAATTGGAGAAATTTGAGCTTCTGTCATGCTTTGCGATG
The DNA here is from genome assembly GCA_025403585.1 of Parazoanthus swiftii. NCBI lineage: Eukaryota > Metazoa > Cnidaria > Anthozoa > Zoantharia > Parazoanthidae > Parazoanthus > Parazoanthus swiftii. The sequence goes on from JAOBYE010210990.1 coordinate 1,205, forward strand.
TGTGTAATGTGCTTTTCAGAGTCAGTCTATTTTGAAATAGCTGTAGACTCATGTGCAAGTCGAATGGTGAGGATGGTATTCATCTAGTGATGATTTGCAAACTCCATCACTCAAGTTGAACCCAATCGAGTTTTTTTGATCAGGCGAAAGTTCAAAATCAGAAGAAAGGTGAATTAATTTGCAGTCCTCGATTGAGCGCAATCTTCAAGAATGCGTGTAAACTAATTTTTTTACACCTATACTGAGTCCTTGTAAATATAACAATGTTATTGTATGCTGTTTTATTTAAAATTTTTAAATAGTGTACAAGAAAAATGGCAGACATTAGGAGATTACATAGAAGTACAAGTGTAAATGATTAAAAAATACTACATCACAATAAGCAAGAGTAACGAGAGCTAGTAATTAATTTTTTTTTAACCGAAAGCAGGGAAAGGAAAAATAGTTGTTGAAGTTGTATGGAGCTTGCTAATATAAGATCATGGAAACGGAACGATGAAAAGCCATTGAGAGAGGTACTCCTTGTTTTGGTTGTCGGGGTGCTCGTCGAAAACTTGAAAAAAATTACCCAAGATGTACCACACCTCGAATTTGGACTTCCCCATAAAAACAACGCCCATTCCTGTAGTATCACTTAAAACTAACGAAATCAAACGCTTCTTTCTGTCTTGTATTTTTGCGATAAACAAATTTTCTCTAGTTTAGTAACGAATGCATGCTGTTGGAGATTTTGAACAAAAAGTCTACAAAAAATTCAAATACGTCATTTATACCGCGCCTCCTCCCTCCGGCTTATAGGTGTTCCAGCGTAAGCAACGCTTTACTTCATTATCCCCATAAAATGTAATTTTCACCTGTATTGCGCAACAGAAAGTCCTTCCTTCACTACTCCACTCCCCATGGAGATCAAGCGCAGCGGTGGAAGTGACATCTTGGTGCCAAGTTACGCCTCAAGTGGCAAACTAACATGGTACAAGAACGCGGTGGCTACTAGTGAGCTGAACAACCCTCGCCTGACTGTCCAAAGAAACGGATCGTTGCTGGTACGAAATGCGACTTCACACGACTCGGGAATGTACCAGCTGTTCGCCCGGAATGATGCAGAAGAAATCAGTGATGCTGTAAGAGTCATTGTTGAAGGTACGTCATGTTTATGCTGTGAAGCGTAGACAACTCCTTTTAACGACAGTAATAAAGATGAAAAGGACCGAGCTGGGGAATAGAATTTGGGGCGATCGCCAAAACATTGTATGGTCAGATTATGAAGGATAGGGGCGGGGGTCATTCGAAAAGAAATGGCGCATTTGAAGACTATGGATACTGAGAAATGCTCTCTAGAAAATCGTTATTTTCAAAATATTTCTCAGCCGTGTTTCAAACAGCATGTAGTTTTACAGGTACAAAACTACCCACGTTTTTAATCAGTTGCTTACGTTTGTCAAATAGCTACAAGTTTGAGCAATTGCGTACTGATGACAGGGAGCTAATTTCCGAAATGTTTTACAAAAGTAGTTTCCTTTGGAATCCAGTGGTACTAAACAGAAATCTAATGGAAATTAGTCTTTAATAATATAAGGAAAAACTGAATTACAATTCTTAATAATTAAGTTGGCAGTGGATTATACTTGTTTTTCATATTTCTGTGCCAGTCAGTTCAAACCCTTAAACAATTAGGCCTTTGGAGAAACACCAATGTTTTGGAGGGAAGAAGGGGGTCATTTGGACCTTCCCCATGATTTTCGAAATGGCTATAGATGAAAGTTGGCCATTTAGCATGCAAGCAGCTTTGGCCTTGCTAATAACTTTCCATGACAACATTTAATTCTTAATTAAGAACTGTTGCCATGGCAATCATTGGTTAACATGTCCGCCATCTTGGATTTTTCCAAAATTTTTTAGCAAATTTGCAGCAAGTGTCCTTGAAATTAATAGAAAACATGTATTTGTATACTCAAATCGGAAAATATTTAAAACAAAAAAGAAAACATTGAAAAAGACATTTTGTGATTCAAACTTTAATTTGCATAACTAATTTTGCATAAGTCTTAAATGATGACGTTATCCAATTAATGCCAGAATATCTGTCCTTAATTGGATTACAGGTAATGCAAGTTTCTTTTTAGTTGCTGCAAAGCTTCATATTTTAGGCTGGAAATCTTTGATCCCCATCCCCAACACACGATTTCAGCAAGTTAAAGTTAAGAAAAAGCCTCTTCATGTATCATGCCCACTGTAAAGGAACTATGACAACGCAACCTCTATTTCCTATTGTTTACTATTGGAATAACAAGACAGTGGTGGCGCCAAAACCAACCATTGAAGACGTTTAATGATTTTTCAAAAGCTTTTTCTTTTTTTGTAAATGATTAGTTATAAAACAATAAAATGGTGTGACTGTGATTAATTTGAGTAAACGGCACCTGAAACTCAAAATGAACCGTACATAACATTTCAATTGCCAACAAAATGACAAATATCCAAACAGTACAACCTGCTTTTAACCGGAGGAAATCAAAGATGATATGCAGGACTTCCCACCCTTAAACGTAGATACGAAAAGTAGAAAACAGGGGGGAGCAACCTTTATTAGAAACTTACTTAGCTGCTCGTCCTTTATAAGTCGATCTTTGTCTTCGTATTTTGCTACAGAACCACTCGTTTCAGCGTGTGCTGGCCCCGTGTGTACACTATCGACTGTCGAAAATTCCTTTTTCTACCTTTCGAAAACTGCTTCTTCGACAATGACTCCATATACGGTATGGCAGCAATCAGTTGCGCCGTCGCCACTTCCGCAATCTACGGTTTCGGGCCGTGCTGGCTCTACATCTCTATTGTCTGTCGTTAGTAGTACAAAGTCACTTTTATCAACGACTGCAGAATTTCCTGCACTAACAAAACCAGCTCGGACTTCAGTGCAACCCACAGTTTCAATAATTTCTCCAACAACAGATGTTGCAGACGATGATGCAACCCATCGGAGCACAGTACAAGGTAGGGAATAACGGCAGGCTTGTCTGGAATTCCTGGGGGTTGGAGGTATTCCCTTTAGTAGGAGGTCGGGGTACTCGTCGGAAAATCATTTCCGAGAGAGCTACACCCAAAAAATAACTAAAAAATACTCCTCTCGTAATGTTCCAGTAACGTAAAAAAAGTAACTTAAACAGACCATCTTTTTCACTAACTGAAACACTAAATCAGTCGTTGAGTTGCTTGTTGAAAAGGCAGCCAAAATCACTGGGGGAAAACTCACAGTTTGCTAATCACATATCGCCACTTTCTCAGTAGCAGTTGTTAAAAAACTGCTCCAAGACTTAAAACCGAATTCGTACATATGGAGAGGTAGACAAACAGCAAGTCAGAGGAACTGGAAAGACGAGTAGGTAAATAGGTATGTAGATACGTAAACAGGTAAGTATGTAGGTAGATAAGTTTGTAAGAATTTAGTAGGTAAATAGATAACAATAGATAACAATGTAATTTGGTAAAGAGTGAGGTAAACTGTAGCTGAGTAGGTGAACGTGTTGGTAGGTGGTTAGGTATGGGTTTGATAGAAAGGTGCATCGTACCTATGTAGGCAGACGAGTAGGTAGGGGTTTATAGGTAAACTCGTATTGATAGATAAGTAACCGGTTGGTAGATGCCCCTATTGTAAACATGCTGTATATATAAACACGGTATATATACAAAATAATAAAAAACATATGAAGTGTGGATGATTGAGAGGGAAGAAGGTAGTATCATGGCAAGGTGGATCGTGACAATACTTAAGCCAAAGTGAGCACGATGAATTGCTAACGAGTTAATGTTGTGTTTCTCCCAGGCGGTTCCCCCACCTTGATGTACGCTCTGGTGGCTTCATGCGTCGCCGCCGCTCTCGCTGTCGCAGTTACGTGCATCGTATGTTACAATGTGAGAAAAAGGTTAGAACACTGTGTATGTGTGTAAAGGGGGAATTTTTTTACTTCTTTAGGAGACACGTTCTGGACTTTACAATACATGGGATCTGTTAACTCCATGCTCTATTTCCCTTCCCAAGTGTTATACAACTAGCTTTCTTAAACAATTGCACTTAACTCTTTAGCTTTCCCGAATTCCCCGGCCACCCAATCAAATCTTTTAGAAATTAGCCAACCACAAGTCGTGTTAAGAACAATCAAACTTGTCCGTCGAGTTTTATGTAGGACCAGACAGGAGCTGAAAGCTCAAGTTATGAATTTTTGTTTTCAGTTGCAAGTATGGAATAGTCACATCTGATAATATTAATGTTTTCAGTTCAACTCGTGAATAGTTTATTTGTTAAAGCGTTCGTCTTGGTAGCGTCTTGGTGGCTTTCGTTTGTGTAGTAGCACTGTAAACTTATTTCATTCAAAATGCAGGAGAGGAAACTTGGACGGGTCGAAAGAAGAGATAGAGCTGACCGCGCTCTCCAGGTATAATAATGTAATGTGTGTTTGTAATTGACCAACACAATGTAATGCCACAACCTGATTGTTTCCACTACTCATGACAAAACATTAAGCAACCCCTTGCGCTGAAACTTTTCAAAGAAGCGGCATGTTGCTTTCTGTGATGAGACCGAGTCTTGCAAAACCTCGTTTCTATGCAATTCCATTGTTCGTTTTACCACTGTGCATTTGATCGACGAAGATTGTCCGTTCCATCACTCGAAACGCAGCCTCGTGGTAAAACTGTTAAGTATTATATACGACTCTGGACTCGTTGTGTTCGTTCTTGTGTTTTGAGACCGAAGGACTGTTTACATGAGGGGGAGGGTTACCATATCTTACATGTAAACAGGCCCTAATACTTGTGTTACTTTTGTAGGACCAATGGTGGGAAAACGGGAACCTCAGGTTTGTACGAAGATGGTATTAGGGCTTAACTTAAGTAACTGAAGACCAACATCCAATGCTCAGTAGATATGTCATAGTGATGTGTTGGAACATGTTATTTTCATAGATGGCTTTACGCTTGACGTTCTTTTTAACGTCTGATTTTGCTGCACATGATTTTCTACGATTTAATGTCTTACATAAAGTTCTACGTACAGCTTTCTTGCAACCTGCCTAAGAGCACCGCTTAATCACCGAAAACCATGCTTTTTCTGGAAGCATTGGGTAAATGCATTAATGTTGGAGTTTTTTTGGTGACTTAATTTACGTACATGATTATCTGTTTTAACATTCTTTGGTTCATTACTTCAAATTTATTGAAGTACGGTTCTCACCACCCAGTCCAAATGGTTTGAGAGAGGGGTAAATGAGGCACTGTACATCCAAGCCAATAGTAGTATACTATAGACAACAAAAACAACAACTTTTTATTATCCATTAATAACTACATTCCAAAATAAATTAATTAATTAAAAAGTAACATGGAAAGAAGTACTGGCTTCCTGTAGTAACCATAAGGGTTAAAGCACCAGGAAGTCAGACCAAGAATAAAATTTACAAAAATTGGTTGGTAATACAATAGTTATAATTATTTGAAAATTTAAGTAATTGTACAAATAGTTACACAAATAAACATAAACATAAACACAAATACAAATACACGTAAAGACAAAGATATACATGAGCCATCATTAATTACAAAATATAGTGTATCGAACCACGCTCAACCATCTCAGGACATTTCTCATTGGGCACAAGGCTACAGACGTAGCTGAAAGCTTAATGTCTTTTAAAACCTTACATTCGGGGAGTGTTCGCAATATACGCAAAAACAGTTACATGAAAACAGACCTGACTTTTTAAACAACTAAATCATTTCGTTTCCAATCACGCATCTTTACCAACTAAAAACTAAGGCGTTTTATTTTCTTTTTAAACTGTGCAATTCTTTTTATTTGGCGGACAGGGCATAAACATCAAAATGTAGAAACCTCGGAACTTCTGGTGAACGGCTCTCTATGCACGGACGAACTCTACGCACAGGTGGGCAAGGGGTCCGGGGACCAGACCAATTGCGTGTTAACAAAGTACGGCCATAGACTCAATGGAATAAGCAACCAAGCCTTTGACGGCAGCACTGAAACAGGCATTGCTGAAGCAAAGGCCCATTCCTCCACTCACAGCAGGAGAGAACATTTGCGAAACAAACAGAGTTCCGTTCCACTTACCTCTTCTTCGGTAGAAAGCGAACCCCTCTACGATGAGGCTTGTGAACCAAGGAGAATTTTTCAAAAAGATGGCAGTAATCCTGCCAAAACGACGTTTGAGACTTCAGGAACCCCAGCCATAAACGACAATGCATCGGAACCGCTTTACCATGTGCTAGAAGCCTCGCTGGACTGTTCTTCAGAAGCAACGGGAAGCTCAATGAATGCCGCGTTTCAGCAAAACAACTTTAATACACCAAGTGAAGACAATACTGGATTTGTGACTGATATTATTCGCAGCACGGTTGTTGGTGTGGGAGCGCAAGATAGGCATGGAAGTCAAGTGTTTTGCGATCGTCCTGAAAAACACTTCGAAAGGGTAAAATTTCGAGAGTTTCAGCTGTCCAGTAGTGACAGCGGTGACTATGAACCCTTACAAGAAGTAGTAGGTAAAGAGCATGAGTACCGACCAGGTAACGGTCTGGAAAAACGGGGTTCAAATTCGGCTGAACTGAAGCAGTACGGCGAGGATATTTATGATGCAGTCGGCGGCATCATAAAGGTGGACAACGTTTATCAGCCTCTGAAAAAGCATAATAAGAACAGAGACCACAAGGTTAATGCGGGAAAAAGCAGTTTTTATACTTCGCTCCAAACTGGAGCGAGAAAACGAGATTTAACTGATGCCCCGGGTAGTAACATATACCAACCATTAAATCCCTCAACTTTAATCCAACCAACTTGCAGTGATCGTGCTGTGATAGCCAGCAACTCGCCATCGGGGAAGGGAACTCCCCAATCTCCACACACAATAGACTTGCGGCACAGAACTCCAGTACCGAGCCCACGAACACCACGCAAACACACAGATCAGAATATTTCAAGGCCACCTGTTCCCAGCCCGCGGCTTCCTCCAAGGCAAAACATACCGCCTCGCGATGCTTCTAGTTCTCCCTCAAAACTCGATTCACAAGTACCGAGTTCCAATAACCTTAAACATTCGAGGAGTGTTGATAACGAAGGGAAAAACACGTACATGCCTCTACTCAAAAAAGGCAAGTGATAAACTCTTTGTTGCCGCGTAAAGCTGACCTGTGTTAAGAACAAATGCGCATGTCTGGGGAAGAAGTCAAAGAGAGCGATTTATCAAGATCGTGTCACTTCATGTTTGTAACAACAAGCAAGCGCTAAACAATGCTACTGACCTCAAACGTTCCACAGTAGACAAAAACAGATGTGATAAGCAGGATTTGATGCCTTTTGCATCGTTCATTTTTTCTTTGTGAAAGTTCCTATCTTAAGTTTTGAAATACTCCAATCCGTCAGCGCAGAGTTGGAAAAGCCAAAGCCCTACGTGCACTCGGTTGTCTGAGCTAAAGAAAGCACGCCAACTAAGCCCTGGTGACTTATTGGTACTGCGCAAGCGGAAACTCCCTTCTCGTATATACCAAGAGCCAATGTGGCCTCCTCCATACGTTTGGCCGGAGGCCGCTTGGATTCCGAGTGCGAGAATCTCGAATCTTAGAGCCCACGTTTCACCGGCCAGCGGCTTGAGAAGGGTGGGTTTTATCCATCAGCCGTGCGCAAATTGGTAGAAATCTGGGAACCGAAATTACGGCACAGTGTCAATTACGAGTTACGGTGTCGAAATTAACGCCAATGAAATGACCCTGATAACGGGATAGGAAGATGATGGTTGGCTAAATAATTGCCTTTTGTTGGAAATATTCAGCCGAAAGTATCAGGCTATCAAAATAATCAATCTGACGGGAACTTCTTTCGAAACGCTATGTACATTTAACGACAGTGTGGCATTTATAATACCCGCTCAAGAGTATCTGGTGTTTGTCAATTTTAATCCCCACGCGACCCTTAAAAGTTTTATCGTCGCCGAAATGAAGATTGTTATTTTGGGCTGTCGTTGATGAAACAAAAATTGATAAAAGAACAACGGACTGCGTGTCTGAAGACAAACGTGTTAGCCAATCACGGCCCACAGATCTGATAACATGAACGCTGTGCTACCCTATCCGCCGAAAGGTGCAGGCACTACAGCCTGGCTCTAATTGACATAAAACTTGATTGACGGCAAGTCAAAACATAGTTAAGAAAGAAGGAAAAAGCCAACACTAAAAATACGACATAACTGTTTTAGAAAATATATCTAGAGGCAAAAAGTACCTTTGACAAAATCATGACAATGACACATAAATTAGAGTTGCCACTGAGCTTAAATTATTTCTGATTCCCGGCCAGACACACTAAAGTCCATATTCAAAATGTCTTTTTGATATTATATGGCCAAATCGGAAATTCCCCGATTATTGTTAACTTTTGGAACTCCTTAATTTTTTTTGACTGATTGGCAACGCGACCTGCAAATGTCTGTTCGATACTCAAACGAAAATGACTCATAGAAAAGCAAGAAAGGGGTTGGTGGTGGAGTTATCCACAGTTTGGCAAATTGCTAGGGCTGAAAGTGCCCGAGCTACAACAAAAACACAGCTCGGTTGTTGGTTAAATTTATCAATTTATTCCAATTGGCTTTACACAGGCTTGTACACTAATCGTTCAATTCTAAGGTATGACACGGTTATGGGAATTTTTGACAGGGCTGTTTAGGCATCAAGTCCGTCGTTCTACAAGTTTATACTCGGTCGCTTCCGGCTTTTGGCCAATAACAGCCCATTGTGAGTCTTTCTTATTTATAATATGATTGATAATAAACAGTAAACACGTGTGAAATGTTTTGAATAACTGGTGAACAGTAACGTGTTCAGTGCAAGGAACGGGTGGTAGATTGCCTTTACGAGCCTTGTCACAATGTAACCAGGTCTGGAGAAGGTGCGCTGACTAAAAACCGGCCGATCATCGTCGTTTTGTACATTACAAAATGATTAATAACAGCAGTTGGAGACTTCTCTGATAAGGAAAAAAGCGAATCTGATAAGAAGCCAGTTTGTTTTGGGGAGTTAAATTTTGGCTTGTTTTAAAACATTTGCAACACCAAAACATTTTTCAAAAACAATTTCAAACAAAATACAAATAGTCTAGTTTTCAAAAAATTTAGACTTACCAGCCGTTCTAAAACGGCATTCATACTCAGGTTCAAAACACTCTAGTTTCCCAGAACGCAATAGATGTATTTCATTTTCGTTTGAAGAACCTGGACGAGAATATTGAATCATACATGTAGTGCGTACGTTTTGTGCAGCCTTCGGATAATAAACGGCGAGAATGTACTATTCTCGTACCCAGAGCCCGCACGTCCTCCGGTCAAACGATCTGAGTACTGAGTTAACAAAAACTAAGCCCTAACAGAACATTGTTGAATATACCTAAACCGCATTTTTAAGTTTGAACCACATTTTACACTCCGACATTTCTGCTTATCCCGCTGTGGTTTAATCTGCAGATGCGCAAACAAATTTGTTGATGTGATACCCCTCCCCCAGTAAAATGATGCATTAGCGTAAGCATGTTAACAAAGCGATAATTATATCACCTGAACAATGCTGGAGTCCGAACAAGGTCATAGCTTCAACTGGACACTGTAGTTGCAGTACGTTCGAGTTTGCAGTAACATCCCTTCTTTGACCAGGTAAGTCTAGAAGCTTTCCTTACTTCCAATGCTTCAAAAGAAATGAAAAATTAGCAGTTTCGTCCGCTAGTAGTGTTAGCAAGTAGATGTCTGTCTTATCGATCAATAAGACGAAGTACGCCCCAGCTTTTAACCGGAGCATTTCAACCAAAACATAAACCTATATAGGTTACAAAGACTTCTTATAGTTATAGCGACAATGCCATCACGTTTGGACTTTTTTCCGTAAATTTTTCTGTTTTGTTATTTTTTTTTAATTTGAAAACCCTGCTGGCATGAAAACTGGCGAACCGAAGTGACTTTGTTTGTGTTTGTTTGTGCTCCTGTTTATCACTGTAACAACAAGGCGCACTTGCACTCACATTTCGGTTGCAGCTAAAGGAGAATCTGTTCGCAACCAAGCTTGACTCGCAAAAGAGTATTAAGATAGAAAGTTAAATTTATCCTGAATTGATTTAATTCTCACTTTGTTTGTCGCAAATCTTTAATGTTTCCTTGTTTATTGCGAGGGTCTGTTCAGCGCACGCTGGGATAGTGCTAGGGGTTGCTGGGCAAAATCTGTTATCGCGCTCAACAAGGCACGTCTTTAATGTTTTTAAGCATTGCCCGTTACTTAAGCCTAACCAACTTCGATGCAGAGAGATACAAACATCCGGCACAAAAGTATATTCCACAGAATAGCCTCAAACTTAAGTTACTTTACGCCGATCAGTGACTTCCGACTTCAAACCTACACTTTTAAACAATCTTTTAAGTCTTTGCTTCAAAATCAAACCGATAAGAATGCCCACGCCCTTTGGGAATGATTCAGATCATCTTATTATCACTATCCGAGTTGTCTAGCTCTTATTTTACGCCTGCAAATTCTTTACGCCAAGAATTAATTATCAATTATTTTAGTTGTATTCTCCGTTTGCTGATAAATGCGTTTAGCCTGCTGGTCTGCGCGGCGGCGGCAGGTGGCGGTAACGGTCTGTGATTTAACACAACCACCTGCAGCAAACAATATGTCATTAGTAACTAGCCACGCCCCACTAGGTTAACACGAAAACAGTAACGAGTCAACGCAATGCACTAAAATCAAGGTTCCATTTCATTCGCCCTGATTTGCCAAATAGTATTTTTCACTGACCTATACACAAAGCAAATTTTTTGTTAGCCTGCATGATCCCCGCCGTCACCAACTAAAATTACCGCACAATGCCCAAGCGTAACTCCAGAATACTTTTCAAAGATCGTTGGAGAAGAAGTTTTGTAGAAGTTTTGCGACGACAAACGTCGTAGAAGATAAAATTTCATTTTTCACTGACTTGAGAAAAACGTTTTTTCAATGGCTTTACTGTGCAAATGCTTACTCCTGGCTCGTACGAGACTGACGGCGCTTCAAACATTAGAGGCGGCGTCCAACGTGGATGTGATGTATTCTTGACGGATAGTTACAAACTGCTTCAAAGTGAAAATAAATAGTTTCGCCTTGACTGTCTGTAGGACAGTTCTCATTGTGACTTGTCATGTCAGAGCAATCTTAAATAATTTAAATGTCGAAGATAATATCGGAATATTGATGTCTGGCTGTGAATGTAACACCTACTTTTTTGTTGGCGACAGTGACCTTTACTGAATACGCTGTTTTACAAGAAGAGATTTTTTGTTTTTAAAAACTGCAAATACATTGACAAAACCAGCAATGGTGTTCCAAGTTACTTTTACGCCGAAGAATTTTCAGTTAGGAACTCGGTCAAGAAACAAAAGCAGAACGCAGAAAAACGGTTCACATTTTACAGTTTTCTCTTTCTGCTTTGCCTTTCCCTCAGATCGGGATTTGATCGTAGTCACAAAGCCCTTTTCAAGTCAGCGTTCTTCCAAATGCTGGTTTTGAGGCAATTTTAATTAACAGTCATCCCGCAGGGACCAAAACGTTTCCGACAAACTGCTGACTGGCAGTTCTAACAAAAAACTGGGTGGGGTGGTAAAAGTAGGAAACGTTTCCTCAACCCCCCCCCCCCCCCTTCCTGGCGACGAGCTCAATAAACGCAACGGAGTGTCGAGGAGGCAAAACTGAACCTCTTTTTTTTCCCCCAACGTCCAAAAATAGGCGCATTTCTGGTAAAACTAGATCTGTTTTCCAGCCTTGAATTACGAAGTTTTGATCACCTTTACACCCCGGTCGTTTGCCGCGCAGCGTTAGACGTAGCGATTAAATTCTTTATTACGTCAAACTCTCCGCCAAAGAACAGGGATCAGTCTCTTTTCTTGGGGCTTACCTTGGTAGGTGCCACAAGGGTTATAGTGACAGAGTATGGGCGGTCTTTAGGAATTCGAATGTTGGGGAAAATGTTCCAAAATTAGTGGTCCTTCATCAAACGTTAAAGGCGAGTATTTTACACAAGAGACTGGTCTGAAAATCAATAACTTACGCAAACAGAGCAAGGGGCGATCATTCGAAGGGACTTTCAGTTATCAGCGCTGATGGCGACAAGGAAAACACAACACGAAAGGTTTCAGTGTACAATATTTGCACGTGGGAATGCCCAAAATTACCACCTGGTCACCGTTGAGCAAAAAGGACGTGAAAACCAAAAGTTTGGGGTTTTGTAGAGAGCGTAAACGTTACTGGATAACCATACAGTACAGTACAACGTAATTTAAAGGAAAACTATAATAAACTTACTTTAGTTTCCGGCGGTAGCTCAGTGTGGAATTTGTCGCTTGTTGATGGGTTCTTCGGCTCAAATGCTTCTTTCAATTACTTGCATTCACCAGTTGTAAGATGTTTCAAAATGGCCGGGACCAGCGCGGTTAGTACCCAGTTTCCACGCACGCGTCCACTATGATCTGATTGGCGTATGCTTGTCGGAAAGCCAATCAGAAATGTTCATCGTGATTTCAAATTTCTGCATTGATTTCATTTCTTGCACTGCGATTTGTAATTTACTGCATTGTTATTAGCCAATCAGAAAATGGAAGCGTTTCTCTTAGTATAATTTATTATCTTATTTGTTGTAATTTTCTGCAAAATTCAGCTGTTGTAAGCTGCAATGCAACTTTACCCATCTATCTATTCATCTATCTATCTATCTATCTATCTATCTATCTATCTATCTGTCTGTCTGTCTGTCTGTCTGTGTCTGTCTGTCTGTCTATTTATCTATCTACCTATCTGTCTGTCTGTCCGTCTGTTTAACGATCGATCTATCGTCAATGAGACGTCACGCATAAAGCGCTATGTAAGCACCGCAATTCATATAGTGAAAGAAATAAAAACAAAACAAACAAGTTAATCTTCATCAATTAATCAATAAATCATGTCAATAAATCACTTGACTGTTAATCATCTCTCTTGATTTTCTTAGCTCCGTAGTATCCGAAACGACGAAATGAGGCATCTATTAGAAATACTTGGAGGGTTAATCCTTATGACTGGTAAGTGAGCCAACACCGTTGTAATATAATAGGAGAGCAATGCATGAATGGAAACAAACTTCGTGTTGGAGTTTGTGACAAGTCAACCAAAAGAGTGATCATGAACGTCAAGTAATTGTTCATCAAATTCAGAAAACTGGTTAAAACAAGTTATGAAGCAGAAGTGATAAACTGATCGAGGATTGTGCGAATACATATCGAACGTATATGCTTAACAAACAGTAAACTGATGAGTGATCGCAGTTCCTTGCAAATTGTTTGAAAAATAAAACATTTCCTGGTCTTTCGAGAAACGCATTTCGTTCGCGAGAAAGCGTTCTGGCCAAAAACCGGGAATATTTCCGATTTCCCACGAAACAAGCCCCAGTAACACTCACACACAAGACTCAATTCGAACCGCCATTTTGGAATCCATCTTCGAATTCTTAAAACCATGATTGGCCAGTTTATTTACCGTACACAGGCTCTCAGACGGCTGGGTAGTGTGTGTGTGCGTTTTCTTTCTACTGAAGCCATTTTCAATATAACTAACACTGAACTATTCTGCGGAAAAGGGGTGAATATCTATCGCTAGAGCTCAGGGGCCGCGAAGATGGGGGCAACTGTCCCTTCACTTTACATGGCTTCGAGCAACTATGATTTGACTGAAAACTTTTTAATAACAGTCTTGCCATACCATACTTAACATTAACTGATCAACTGAAACTCATTGATGTTGCCAATGATTTTGTAGGACTAAATGATCACCGTAAACGATATTTTGGCAAGTTTTCAGCTTTTGGTGACAAAATAGTTTAAAATGATGAGCTATGTTTTCCGTTTGGTTGTTAATGTTTATTGCATTGATAAATTTTAATTTTGTTTTCTATAATAAGTGATGCACACGCTTTTTAAGTTACGTAATGCCATGCTGAAAAAATGCATAAATGTCTGAACTCCACCTCAAAAATTTGCCTCCTCCCCCCCCCCTCCCACCACTCTAAAAAACGCTCCGCGGCCCCTGGAACTATCACTGAGAGTAATAATTAACGTTGTATATACCAAATCACGAACACAGAACTCGAGCCGCACATTCTCTGCGCACGCTCGTTCCTGCCCAATATCTCGAATTTCAGTAGCCAACCTTGAAGCGCGAGAAAGCAATATCTGTTAGTTTGGTACGTCCTAATGTGCGTGTAATATATTTACAGGATGGGTGTCGTCTCGTCCCTGGGTATTCCAGCAAATTCAACTCGCCGCACCTGACAAAGACGCACGGGCAGACGCGAAAAAATCCAACATTCCGCTGAAGGACACAGATGACGGTGTAACGGTTCACCAAGTGCAAGCCAAGTCCAACATTCCCCTACACGACACTGCCGGGGGTGTGGGCACTGTAACAGCTAAATCAAACATTCCTTTCCAAGACAAGGGGGGAGCCTCTGTTCACACCGGAAGCCCTATTACAGCTAAATCGAATATTTCACCTGGCGATATAAGCGAGGAAGACCTCAAAACTATAATGCCTTTACTTAGCCCAAGTCCTCCAAACGTAGAAAAAACCACGGTTAGGTCCGACATTGCTGCAGATAAGGGAAAAAACCTTGCAGAGGCAAAAAACGCGGGGAAACACAAAATAAAGCCAAACCTGGCACAACAACAATTAAATGGAAAAACTTCGGTTAGATCTGAAATTGCTATAGATAAGGGGAAAAGCCTTGCTATGGTAAAAGATGCAGGGATATTAACGCCAAGCCTTGCACAACAACAACTGAAAAGTAGTATTTCAGCACTTGCACAACACCCACATACGGCAAGTTTTAAACAGTTTAGTCCAGCAGTAATCAACAACGTTCGACCGCCCGCTATCCCCGTTCGCGCAAACATTCCAATGACGTCACATGTTACGATGCCAATGAACACAAACGCTTTTACACATACCTCCCAAATGAGCCCCCAGTATCAGCAGGCACCAGCACAGCGGTCAGCGGTTCCCCAATCACCAGCAAACTACTACACGCCAAGTACGTTTCACACTGCGAGAAATCAGTCACAGAATACGCCCCGGACAGCGGTACCGGCACCCATAATGCCATGGTACCAGCACCCATATCCTAGGGGAAACATACCGGCTCAGACCCAGGTTTACGCGCCATATCACTCGGTGACGTCTTGGCATGTACCTGCGCGGCAACGGGTCATGTATCAAGCCAGAAACAGAATCCCGTATTATCATGCCAGTATACCAGCATACAGACCGCAATACAGGACTGTGCGCCAACCCGGGTCTTATTATTACAGGAGTAATGTTTTCCCGGGCCACCCCTTATAAGTCCAAAATAATTGTACCCAACAATTGCAGAAGCCAAAGAAAGTATTCACAGCAATAGGAACAACTCGAGCTACTACCTTCTAAACTGAGGCGGCTTCTCATTCACTTTATACTAACTATTTTAGTCGAAAGAATTGCGCTTACTTCGACTGAAATCAAAGGCACCGAAGGAAAATTGCGAGACCTCCAGAATCCATTTTTTTTTTAAAAAAGGAAAACGTTGTTTTTGCTGAACGAGTGGCAACACATCTCGCCGGACCTCTGAACGATATAATCATGCCGAAAATCTGATTAAATTTACTCCTCTAATAAAATCGCTGTAGCTGGTTCAAACGCGTCGGTTTTTAGTGCAAGATACTTCCGGTCAAAAGCCAGTTTCAAAACAAACACAAGTTACCATAAAATTCTCCCTTGTTACAAGCCCCCCCTTCTCCCTCCCCTGTAAGCTCCCTTATTACAAGCCCCCTCTTTACTAGCAAACAATACGCTCCGGTCACAAGCGTCTCCCTCTCGCCATTGCCCCCTCCCT
>JAOBYE010211101.1:0-40122 GCA_025403585.1 Parazoanthus swiftii
GAGAAAAACTTGTCATATTTTACTAGTTTTAGACACTCTGATTTTGTTTCAAATGGCTTTTGAAACCCAGGAAACACATTTTTAGACAAACTAATTTTCAAAATTTCTCGGGGGAACATACCCCCGGACCCCCCAAGAAGGCTGACACCTTCGGCTCTTGGCGGTGCCCCCCCCCCCAGTTTTCCAAGGCTTGCTACGGCCCTGATACCTTATGGATGTAAATGGGTTACCCTCAATAAGTGGTGTCTACTTTTACTTCAAGTCAGCACGTCAAAAATGAAACAGTTTCGAGGCCAATTTCTTTAAATGAAATAAATTGCGGAGCTTTCATAATCCTTTATACATATGTCTCAAAGTGCTTTACTGACTACTTATTAACCGAAAGTGAGGTCTGTACGGGAAATATCAAACTGAGGACCGGCTTACGGTATTGCCCGATGATAGCGATAACGAAGTAATGGCTTAAAAATATCGATAGCGAAGACCAGTCCATAGACAATTCTTATCTCCATATCTTTCGTGTAGACAGTTCTCAGAACTGCAAAAATTAATTAAAAATTCCGGTAATAAGCACACCTAAAATCCTCTTTAAGAACAAAGAATGCAGCGATTTTACGGTATCGATTAATTTAAGTAAAAAGCACGACAGAATGGGGAGTGACACCTGGGTGTTTAAATAGCTGCACTTTGATCGAATTAACGAGCTGTGTTATCTTACAGAAAATGGATTACGTTCAACTTCTTTTGGTTCCTGTTTGAAATGATTTCTTCCCGGTTAATCGCGTTTACTTTAACAACACGTCAAGTCAAAAAATCTGAGCACCCAGTACATTACGACGTTATATTCGCATAATGCAATAATGTTTTTTTCTGTTCTATAATTTTGTAAGGAAACGGCATGTTCCAAGTTTGCTACCTAGAGACATTCAAGAAAATTCTATATGGTAACCAGGTTTAAATTATTCAAATTAAATGAAAGTCGTCTGATTCTACCGTATAACAATGAGTCACTGAGAAAGGAAAACTGACACAAAACAAGCTAAAATAGGAGATGATTTGTCTTGTTAAAACTTTTACATAAATGTTTTTTTAGTCGATAGAATTTGCACATTGGCTACAGAGTACAGTTTGAGACAAACAAATGTTGCCTTTGTATCAATTAGTTAAGCATACACGGAGGACGCCCTTGAATTCTAAAATGATGTGAGAGTGTCTACCTTGGGTGGTGTGATAGGTGCTATTTGACTAGTTTCTATATGACAGCTCCTTATCGACTTTAGAAAGCTATTTTTGGCGTTGAGTGAGTAACAAATAAATCAGCTACAACGTAAATTGTATCTCGCGTGTTTCTTTTGAAACTGAAAGTTATCTATTAAGCACGCCACAGATTCTATAACGACCTTGAACGAAACAATTTTTAATACGATCTCCTGCAATAAACCTATAAGCCATTCAGGACTTCGTTTATTTTAGCACTACACTAACATGTTTTCAGTAAAACCTTTCTAAACTGTTCATCCGAGATTGTATTTGGCAGGAAATGTAAAGCTAAGCTTTTAAGGCCTTTAAAAAGAGGCCAGTTTTCTTGAGGGGAGTTTTCTGTTTTTGGTAGTAAAAGCTGATTGCGTGCGTCATAAAAGAGTTAGTTGAAAATGAAAACAAAATCTTCAAAGAAGCCGGAATTACTGCGCTCAAGATAAATTCAGAAAAGATAATTACACCATCAGCAAAGCAGCATTTTTGTCGGGTCAACAACAACTCGGCAAGGGATCAAAATTAAGTAAACAAGCTGGGAGGCCTACTCAAACTGCTATAGGCGCTAGTTTGAAGAGAAAACAAACTCATCGCACGCAAACACAATTTCCACGTTTAATGAAAAGAGAAATCAAACTAACCGCGAAGCTCTATTAACACCGACCTTTATTTCGACAAAAACACACGCCGCGAGGAAATGCACAACAAACTCCGAGAAGTGGAAGACGGCAACGGATATTTCATTCCCACCAATTTCCTTTCCCAACTTTTTCAAAAGGATTCCAGCGAGCACAAACACAAATTCATTTAGGTATGTTTTGAAAATTATTCGGAAATAGAAACCAATAAATCTTCAATAAATTAGTGTCTTTCCCATTTTTGATATTGTGAATGTGATAACTCGACACCCTTAATTCAAAAGCGGCAAATTTTAAATAACAACGATTTACATTCCTTGGTCCAAAGGCAATCTTTCAAAGTGAAAAAAAACTGCGCAAGCTTGAAGTACGTGCGCAAAAGATGCATTCTAACTGACATCTCTTGATTAACAATTACCCTAAGATAAAAAAACCTTACTGACAAGTGACAATCGGATTATGCTGAGGTTTTGATAGAGTTATTAAATCAAGATTAAGGGTTGGAATGCAAACACTTGAACATGAAAAGACTTGCTTAACCAAAGTGAACACAAGAAAAGTGTTGGTTTATGGTAAAGTAGCCAGAAAGTTTGAGTTTACGTTGACATATTTGGCAGCAAGGTTTAACGAACAATACTTAAAGCTGATTCCAGAAATCTTGAATTATAATTAAACTTCCTGGCGGAGTGTTGAAAAAACACGCCAACACGTTCACGAGCTCATAAATATAGAACAAACATGTCAGAAAAGAGAAAAATAACTTGGAAGGTAAAAGCTGCCGGAAAAAGCGTACTTTTAAAAGAAAACTAGAACTTCATAAGAGTAAAACTGTACTAAAATACACAAATTAATTGTAAACAATGCTCATGAAGTGAGTTTTGCTTTCCACAGTCTCCGGAAATATTCAACAAGAAATATTGTCATACTTATTACATGGAGGAAAAAACAAACATGCGAATGTTATCACAAAATAACTCTTACCTCTTGCGCGGGCCGTGCAACAAGGAACTTAATTGTCTCGGCAGATTCAAAGACTAGCGGCTCAATATCTTCAATGCTTGCTACCGGAATATCGTTGATCTGTTGATAACAAAAATTAAAATAAATATATATGTAGCATTAAATTACTATAACTTGATAAAAAACGGTTTTTGTTGTTGTAACAGTTTGAAAATATGAACTGGTTCAATATTTTCCCTATAGGACCGAACACGTTCTTGATAATGAGTTCCAAGCTACAGCTTTGGAAACATATATCGACATATGCTATGTAAATGCTACATAGAACACAAATAAAGATAATAAAAATGTGACTGATAATTGAACGATTAAATCGTTTCATTTTAACATTGAGAGAGACGAAATTAATGGAGACCAAACTCCGTCAGGTTATACAAACATTTAGCTGAATGTATTTCATTCAAACCCAATAAAGAAAGCGATACTAACAAAGTAGTTATTTATTTTTGCCATTTGGTTTTTCAGCTCGGTTGTTAACCTTGGCAGTTGATTTAGAAACAGACTTAAGTCTTTAAGTATGAACGTCTTAATATGTCTAAGATTTATGTCTAAGATTTCAATATTAATTATCCAATAACTGAACCCAAATTCTATGGTGGCCTTACAGGTTAAAAAGATAACGACATTTACCTTCAAGACTTGATCCCAAAGTACAATTCTTCCATCGAGGTACGCAACAGACCCAGCTTCGATCTAATTTAAAAAGCAGGACCAAAATTAATTAAGAAATATTCACGAGAGTCAACAGAAGATTTATCTAAATTGTAACGCTCTTATTCAGTAGAACCAGATAATTTTGGTAGAAGTTCAGCAAAGCCCATGGCATTGATCCAGCTCGATTTCTTGAGAAACTGAGCATCAAAAATAGTTCTAACTTTTTCTTTTTTGCAATACACCATTTATAATAAAACTGTTGTAGTTTGAGTACAGGCCGAGCCACGTGCGCGGTTTTCCGGAAAAGGCGGGAAATTTTTCGCCCGGCAAGTATGCCCGCGACGTTTGTAGCGCACCGCAATGAAATCGATGGAGGGAGAAAGTTTACCGTGGTTTTAAACTTCCGAGTGTAACTTAAATGTCGTGTTTGTTGGTCGAGGAGTCGAACTATCGGAAGAAGGTAAGAACAAATTTTTGGAAATCAGTAAGTTCGTCTTCCTTCCGCCATGAAATCATGATCATCGCCAGAAAATTATAACGCATTCATACATGATCATTTCAAACTTGCTCGACTGAAACATGTTGGTAGTGTAACGTGTTTAAAGGTTTTCATGCGTTTTAAAAGAAGCATTTGAACGTTGTAACCATAAAGTAATTTATTTGTTCATGTTTTGAGCTAGTCTGTCTTTGTTTAACTGTCAAATTATTGTTTTTCAATCATGATCAGTTTAAAAGCTGTGCAGCGAGTAGAGCCATCCGCCATGTTGGATTCCTCACACGCTACATTCAGTTAAGTCACGGGTTTACAGCAATTAATTAGTCGGTTGGCCTTTACTTCATCACAGCGATTATACATATTTGTTACTCGGTTGTTACATGATTACATTTTTTGAGTGTTTTTTTGGGGTAGACTCTTGTGCAATAGTTGTATTGGCGAATACTTGACCTCGTCAATCTAACGTAATGCAATTACGTTCGTATTTCAAGCTTGTCGTGCCTTCCTTGAATTTAGAAAAAAAAATCGATTGCAGGCTGCCTCCAAACTAGACTAAAGCGTAAAGGGATCCAAGATTTAAGGGAAGATCAGCTTACTGAGTGAGCCGATTTCGCCGACGCTGCTGAAACCCAGACCTTGAGAACACGAAAGAATCGTACCAGCCTCATTGATTTAACTATTATAAACTTGACCATTAACTAACAAGGTGTTTGAAGACTTCAAAAAACTTGAAATCCAGTTAGGTCAACAAAAGATTTTCCCACAAGCAATCATTTCCTGATATATCATTCTGCCACTTGGCGTCCGGTCAATAAGCCAGGGCACGATTGATCAGTTTAGCCACATTATCTCACCTCGCAGACGTACACGGCGGATTCATCTTCCTCCCCACAGCAGAAAGTTAGTCCCAAGTCACAGTCGCCAAACCACAACGTGATTTCCTGCAGTGTAGAAAAAAATGAAAAAAATGAAAAGCTGTTGGGAGTGATGTAACACTGGAATACGTGTTAACTTTTTGGTAGCCCACAAAAATTAGCACAACTTAGTAGGTTCCTTACCCAAGATTAGGGATATCAGGACATTAAACACTTAATTACTATAAAACACATGTTACTCCATTAATTAAGGTATGGGTTTGGTGTCTTGATTGACAAGTGCAGGTATCCTGAAATGTTGCAAGGCCATAACTAGTATTAGTCATATGGAATTAATCAGTTGGGTTTCTTGGAGATTGTCTTTCAGATGATTGCTTAATGAAGATAAGTTAACTGACAGAACATCTGATAGACAAGCAGGTTTTTAGTTTAGTTTTTTTACAATTGATTTTAAACAGTATACTCACCTCATATTCATAATCAAGTTCTGGATCAAAATAGACTTGATCTGATACTGCAGAAACATATGATTGTCCTTCAAAACTGACGTTTGAATTTTCATCTGTACCATCTCGCACATAATTGACATCTTGCACAAGTAGTGTTACATGTGACACTCCACTGTCGCTGCATTTTTGTTCGTATGTTTCAAAGCCATTTCTCAGTTTAGCAAGCTCCAAGTCATCTTTTGAAAAGTTAAATCTTCCATGTGAACATTCAGAACTGCTAGTTCCATCATCCAGGGATTTCAGCCGCCTGAGGCAAAGTTCATCCTGACGAGGACTGAACCTCTCATGTATACCACTATCAGTGTCCACGTCATGGGTTGGCATATCAGTCTGTGTGCCAGTTGATACAACAGAATTTATCTCACACTCAATTGGGGGATCAATCTTTCTTCGCACAACAATGTGTATTGGAGATTCCGCCGTTTTGATGGTTGTGACAGCCATTTCATGAGTGGCTTCTGAAAGGTCCACATCATTAACCTGCACAAATAAGAAGAGTGTCAGTTGCTTAATTGTTGCTAATGGCACAAGTTTTGTAAATTAAAAGGTAACTTGAGAGTGGCAAATAAAGCTGAGGTGAATTTGGAAGAAAATGACTGTATAATTAAGGTATAAATTAAAGGATTTGCCACACCCACTGTTGATACACCTTCAAAATGGGGTGATGGTATACTAGCAATCTTGAATTTGGTCTGAGCTAATGAAAATGTCGGCAAAACTGCTGTACTGTATTTGTTGTAAGTGAGATTACTGCTGTTGCCAAGCTAAACCTGACATACATTGTGAGAAGAAAGAGGAAAATAATTGAATCCCATCATCATTATGACTATATAATTAAATGATTGAAATAACAACTTATGTTGTTGTTCCATGCCCTTTTTTAAGGTCAGTTATGTTCTACTAGTCGGTTTTGAGAAAATGTGCATCCATTACATGGTATGAGGCGAAGGGGAGAGAATTAAAACATTGAATTGCTTGCCTTTTTGGTCCTTCAGTCTGATTCTTGAACCGACAGTTTTCAAATTTCCCTGCATTACTTTTCTTTGATCAGAACTAAGAGCGTCATTTTACAAAACCATGACAGTAAATTTTGGTATTCATAATACATTTTTATGCTACCGGTAAATTTAAAGTAGGACACCATTTTCAAAATGTTTTAAAACAGTCTATGACTGGTACATCAGTTTTAAAAGCAAAAAAATTATGGATAAGATTAAGCTAAGGGAAACACCCTAGACATTCCAGATGAAATTTAGATATAAAATGAATAAGTCAAAACTCAGGCTCCATTTAGCAAAAAACAAGTGCAGAATTATCAAAAAATCTGTACACTCACAATTAAAATGGAATATTACGGGGCTCAGAATTCATCTATTTTCAGGTGCACTTGTGCAACTAGTTTCAGATTTGTTTACGAAACCTAGATATTTATGCACATCATTCATTTTTTGGAAAAGTTTCATCACACAGTCATGCAACTGCCTAGTTGCTGACATTGAGTGCTGTAATACTGCCAAATGTCCAGTCAATTTTTTCAGGTGCGGTTTTTTCATACTCAAAGACTTTCTTTATTAAAAGGCATTGAAATTTTCATCAAAGGGTTGAGTCAAAATCATTAACATATTTGAATAAATCTCAGTATATTCATTATTATGGTATCTCAGTGTCGCTTTGCTCTATATCAGATTCTGTATTACAGTGTTGTAAATTTCGAAAATCCTATTTCTTTTGGCATACCTGACAGTAATCCATGGTTTTGGGGGCAGTGGAGAAAAAGTGAAACACAGTTGGCACGTGAGAATTTTCTCAGCTTTATGAACTGTGTAGACGATTCGATTATGCAGCTTTTGAATCTATTGTCTACATTAGTGTTTATATTTCTGTTGACAACATGAAAGGAAGCCCTGCAGCAATTTGTATAAAAGCATGATTTGCATGTTCCTAAGTTTTTTAAACAAACTTTAGCTTTTGAAACCTTTCCTTTAACTTATAGAGTTCATTTGAAGTTTATTAAGGACTTAGAACATTGAATGCATCCATTCAATTTAATAAGTTTGAACACTTTGTAAGAGTTGATTTTTTTAAAAATTCATCGTTGTCTTGAACGGTGGAGTGAAATCAGTTGATAAACTTTTACATTACCATGTGGTATACCCAAACATTTATTGGACCATTTGCCGTTAAGTTTCACTCAAAACATTTATGCAAGTATAATCCTTTGAAGTATTGAAGACAATTGTCACAAAATGTTTGATGCCAAAAAAACCCAACAAAACAAAGTAGAGTTTCCTGCACTAGTGCAGCTGTGTTTCTAAGACTTGTTTTGTTGCAGAAGACATGTTTTTGCAATTGTTTCCTAAACATAAATAAATTCTCCAACATCTTCTAAATGAATAAATGAATATTTGAAAATGACAAAACCTGCCTGGAAAATATATAAAGCCCCTTCAGAATTTAAAGTAGAACTTAAGAAAATTTATTTAATCTACACAAGTTTTGGTTTTATTTGTATATTGGACAAGACATCTTAGTTCTTTGAAAATTTGCAATTAATCCTCAAGGGGTGACAGTGTCTGTTGAATCCTTTAAAGAAATAAGAAAACCCATTGTTTTAAGACTACAGGTAACTTTCTTGTATTTCCTTAATAAGAGTATTAAGATTTGCCTAATATGATTTTAAGGAAGACAACCTGCTGTTAAGGAGAAGCCAAGACAGTCGCAACATTAGAGCAAAGCAATAAGGGTGTTTCTAATTTGGAAAGAACACTATAACAAACAATTTTGTTTTTGACTTTTCTTGAGAAATCTATAAACAACTGTCGCTGAAAAAAAAAGGATTGCATCTTTTAAAACACAAAATTGTAATTTTGATTTGACTAACATACAGTATTAATTTTCAAGGAAATTCCATTTTTTCAGAGATATGATGTGTATAACCAACATTTTAATTAAAAGCACACAGACTTAACAGAGGATAATGCCGTGTTAATCCCATATTTTGTGCAATAGTTGATTTTGGTTTTTCTCTTGGCAGCTGTCATTTTCTTTAAACATAGCAAATGAAGCCATAAACATGATCCTTTCTTGCAATTAAAAAAACACCTGCCAATCTCCAACAAAACGTTTTCTTGCACTTTATACCAATGCTTTATAAGAGGAAAAACATCCTGATATTCAACAAAGCAGAGTTTCTGGATTGTGAATATTGTCTACAAGTAATCAGGAAGAACACCTTGATTTTGCCTTCGGGAAAAAGAATACAATTTAGTTGCACAAAAAAGTCCATTGATAGTGTCTGTTTTATAGTATAATTGGCTTTCTTTGGGGTTAAGAAACTACTATAGTTTGTTTTTGTATTTGCTAAAAGCTACAAACATCATCATCAGATTCAACTTACAGTATATTGTAAGTTGAGAATTTATATATTATTGGAATATGAATGGACAAACTAGGAAGCAAGCCTGAAACGTTGGAAAGAAGTCTTCCTATAAATTATTCGACTTTTAATAAAATTCAAGTTTGCCTACATACACTCCTCATCATTAATCAGCTCTTACATGTTTCTTCTTTGGTAGCTATCAGTCAGCAATCTCTTATTAGTCTTATTCCAAGTTTCATTTTAAAAAATGACATTCTTTTTTATTGAAGCAACCATAGTGGTTATGTTGTAGAAGATAAGCTTTTTTACATCTGTTTTCAAAACAATATTTTCCCAAATGTAAAACGCGTAATTAATAAAGATATACAAACTTGTGTTCAGTAAATATATTAAGACTGATATGAACTGTCAAGATATAAGGAAAGATTAGGTGCCTCTTTACATTATCCCGTTTCACTAAAATCTAAGGTATCGGAAATGTATTTACCAAAATACGGTACTGTATTTTAAAAACATGCAATACTGTGAAGCAAATAAACACGGCTACACAGCTTTCTACCAATGTGCAAACCATTAATGAAAAAACTTTCCACTCAAATTCAACAAAAAAACATTGTTTTTCTTGCTAAACAGAAGTTATAATTTAGAATTAACTGTGACAAATCAGATTGCTTTAAAAGGAAAATGAGCTGCAATGGTCTTTCTCATTTCTGAAAATGTAAATAACTAATATTACCATTTTATGGCTAACGAGGCAGCTATGCTTCTGATAAGGATGTATTTTTAGTTTTGTGTATTCCTGGTTCGATTCTAAGCTTTTTAAGGACTGAAATTTTAAAATTTTTAATAAAAGTTGCTAAGAATTTATCTTGATTCGTTTCGCCAAAAATATCGCCATGAATACAGGAAGTGTCATCAATCTTATTTTCTTGTGTTGACAGATGGCACTTCTTCATCGACACGGAGAACTCAAAATTATGTACTGCATTTAAAGAATTGTACCAAGAAGACATTTTTGTCACTGGAATAATCCACATAGATTGCAATTTTGGCTTTTAGATAGTGTGCCGTGGGAAGTGCGTCTTTTCTACATGAATTTATGTAAAATTAATTCAAGAAAATTTCACTTTCAGTAAGAACAAGCAAATGTACATTCGGTTACAAAGATTTATTTTATTCAATACAGCATTCTTAAAATTCCATCATGAATGTGAAAGACGCACGGAAGTCTTTATACCGTGGTTTTGACCTCTCGAAGCCAAAAATCTTCTCATGTTTAATGCAGTAGGTATAGCTTGGCAGCTGATACTTCAACTTTGTCGGGCATTTTCGACTTGATATGCCGTATAATGCACAACATTGCCCCCTAGAGCTTTCATTCAGTGTGATAGTCACATCGAAATGCAGGCTAATTACACCTAACCTTTGCCTCGTTTAATATACCATTGTTACAAACAACGCTTCAATTGAAAACTTGCGGTTGTCTACGATATTGTGTTGTTCAAGCATTCACTTATCGAATTTTCTATAGTCTTATTTCTTAAGACGATATATTGCAATAACAGACTACTATACTCATAGAATATGTTAAAGAAAGCTGGATTTCTAAATGTTGACAAAGAAACAGACAAAAATTGTTTCCGAGCAAGAGATATTATGTTGTTACCGTTATCCACTATATCTCTTTGTTATTGACCACATTTAAATAAATATCTCTTGAACCAAAATACACGACACAAATTGATTCATTGAAGCCCAATTTCCGATAAAAGGTCTTTGTTCGAATAGAAAAAATGAACTGGAATACAATTCGTTAGTGTTAGTTTTACGCTGGCCGACTAGGTGAACAAAAACACAAAACCTAAGGCTAAAAGACTCCAGTGTCTAAACTTCATACCAAGAACGAATAGCGTGACAAGAAACTACAGAAAACTGCGAATTCTTATCAAGCGCAGCAAGCTAAACTTGAATGTCCGAGAATCCGATAAAAATATATTCATTCAGCACACGCAAGAGCGCGCGTGAATTATTTCGTACTGAGAAATTTTGTATTAAGCATTACCCAAGAGAATAATAACTTATTGAAGCGAAGAAAGAAAACAACGAATGTATTGTAAACAGAAATTACTTCGAAATTTGACTGATTTTCCTGTTCTTAATAGATGCAAATTGCGGGGTTGGAAATAATTAGATTCTTCACAACCACAAAAATTAACTTGAATTTGAACAGTATGCATCTATACCCCCCTTTGACAAGTATCAGCACTTGGAAATGTGAAGCAAAATATACCTTTACCTTCTAATTTGTTTACAAGTATAATTGGGAAGCTCACGGCTCGGCCTCTTCAAGAACGGAAGCACATGGGTTTTTAGTTAGTTCATTAATCGCTATTTTGACAGATCAAAGACTTTTCAATAAGTTCTGTTGGATTATGAGCCATTCTCAGTAAATATATGCCTTCTACTTGATTGCCATCATTTATTATACTCTCATACTGGAAAAAATACCCTTAGACCAACGACAAACGACCATCTGAGAACACCTGAAACTTACAACACTACTTAAATGAAAAAGATTCAAAACAATGCTAAAAAAATAATCAAGGTGATAACCCTATCGTTCTTTTAGGGAGTCTCTGTCCATCTGACAGCTCAGAAACAAAGGAAGTCACGTCTGTACAGACGCTCGGGAATAATTTTTACCTTGATGATTTCGTCGTTCATTTTCAGGCCTTCTGATTTTGAGGCAGGACCTCCTTCGGCGACCCTCGAAACCACTATTCCTCCTCCAATGGTATTATTTCCAACCTGGCAATAAACAAACGATAGGAGTTCTTTGTGAACAATGGGCCACAGAAACTCTAAGACGATTCACCTTTGCTGAATCGTTTCACAAAGTTAGACAGGCTCGGCGCGTCTCTACCATTACCGATCAGACATATTCCAAACAAGCTGTCTCCGCTTTAAGCAACATGAGCGTCCCTAAGTACATTCTTCTTGTCATTAATTGCAGGGGAACCAGTTTGAAAGAACAGCGCGTTGAAGGGTTTCTTCATCTTGCGATAAACACTTCTCACGCGAGGCGTAAAAGCGATTACAAATTATTGAAAACCTGACAATTTTTCTCGTGGCGTTAATGTTTTTATCCCAGCGTCCAAGCGCGGGCGTGAAGTGAAAAATTTTGCCGGTGAAGTCTGTTTACTTCGGCAGATTCATTTGACAACTCGGCTCATTTTAAGATCACATAGGTGAAGAGGGGACCTTTCTTTGTTTGCGACACGAACGGCGTTCTTACTAAAGTGAGATGTTTGCTTTGTGTGTAAGGACGAATAGGGATAGCGTAGTTTTCACAGTAAAGAAAAAGGTGTTGAAAGTTTTAAAAAAGAAACATTTAGCAGTACCTCCGATCCACCCATAATATTGAATCCTAACGAGCCGTCGGTTCGTTCAAGAACAACCTCCACTTCTGTTTCCTCAATTGCCTGAAAGAAAGGCAAACAATCGGTGTTTATAATCAAAAACACATAGAGGCCGCATATATTCACGATGTCTATTTACCAACATCACACGACGTGTCGTTTGTCAAGGTAAAAAGATAACACTGAATGTCAGTGAACTGCGAAATCTACAAGACCAAAACATCAAGCACACTTAGTCTTCACACTCCAGAGCGCATTTACAGTCGATTCTAATTAGGTCGCGTTTTTCCAAAGCGGGGCAACAGGCCGTGCCGTGTTATTATCTGCATATCGGCTCCCCACCACTTGTAAGAACCATAATGAATAAACTTAGTTGTTGATGTTGTTTTGGTTTGCCCGAAGGCTTCAGCATGTAACATGGGAAGTTCCAGCCGGGTTCTCTAATTGATCAAAGTGATAGGCTACATTGATCTTGTTAGAATTTCAAACTCATATGCATAACTATAATCATTACATTCCTATTCCAGGCCACGGTTGAAGGCTTTAAAAACCCACTTACTTGCTCACTGCGGATGTTGAGTTGTTTTTGTAAATAACCGTTCTGCGACCGATACTCGCGCAATTTTCGCTCAAAATTCAAGGCATGAATCTCATAACCGTGAAGTTCTTTCTCCAGATTAAGTATACGGTGCTGTAAAGACTCCTCTCGTGTTGCTGTTCGCTCACAAACCAGGTCGTTTTCGTGTTCCACTCTAGTCAGTTTCATCTGTAACGATGCAACCTGTGTCTGTAGCGCTTTAATACAGTTATGTGTGCTGGGCTCCTGATAGAGAAGAGGTAGCCCACAGCCTTTCTGACAAACGACTACCTGAGAAAGTTCGCGAGTTTCCGGCGAGCCTGAAGTCATTGTAGTTCGTTCCATGATCTGTCCCTTAGAGTCATTAGCCCTTGTATGTTGGCATTTGCTTAGATGCGCGTGTTGAGCCTCCACTTTCAGTATCACGGGGCATCCTCGGCGAAAATTAGCACAGCGTACGTTGAGTTTGGCGATAAGACTTGTCAGTGGTAGAATCCTCTTCAGATCATCAACAGCCAGTTGTTCGCAATTGAGTGGACATGTCCCACTATCCGCTATCCTCTGAACAATACACTGGGCACAGAACACATGTCCGCAAGGAGTAGCCAACGGGTCCTCTAAAACTCCAAAACATATGCTACATTTCAGATCCTCATCAATGGGTTCCAGAAATCGTTCCACGTCGAACCCCATTCCAGAGACCTACACAAAAATGAAACAACAGAGAATGCTTGATAGCTGATACGTTTCTACTCTTTTGAACTTAGCGACAGACCACGTAGGGGTGGAGCCAAGAGCAAAATTATGTCAATAACAATACCTGTCAAAGACATTACAAAAAGCTGATTGGTTTGAGGGCCGTTTCACATGTTCTTTTTCCGGTCACTTCGCCGCTTCCTGCAGATGGCGCGAAAGAAAAACATAAAATGCCACAGGAGAAGTGAGAGATAAACATTGCTTTGAAAAAGTTTCTTTAGCCGGCTAATTTGAAAAGTTGCCGTATTCAAAACAAGACCTTCCTCACTATTTTTGGCTCACATCCTCTTTAAGTGTTCGCTAATTCTTTTTCTTATGATAATGAATTAAAAATGGACTTACTGTGGTTGGTTAGTTTCTCTTGCACTGTAACACATCCATGACACATTCACGGGTCTAGGCAAACTAAAAGACACTGCTTCCTCAAATATTTGCCAAGAAATAAAACACACGAGTCAAACAGTGCAAGATTTCACGCTTTAACGTGGGTCGTACTTTCAGTTGAAAGAAACACCGCCTGGCGGCCGCAAGGTGTAGTTACCCAGCTGATTGTAGAAGACAGACAGTACGTGGAATAAACCAGTAAAATTATGTCACCTCGACGATATTGATCGCTTCTTTTTTAAAAAAAGAGTCCGACAGGGATTTTTTATTGCTTTCGGCATCGGTGGGTTTTTGCTTTGCACCTTTCTATGTCAAGGCGATAATTGAAAATAATGGCCAAGTAAATCGCGAGTTTAGGAATAACTACACCAGACTACATCAGCGTAAAGCGCTCCCAATTTCTGATCCCATTCGAAGGGAATTATTACCTTTTAAACCAGATCACCAGTTGGTTTGGGCGAAGATTAGGCTTTGCGTTCTAAGACCAAGAAAACTTCGAGATTCAGCAGACAAAGGTTATATTTAATATGAAACATTTTTGAATGGATTAATTTAACTTCTGTTTGGTTAATGTTAGGTTGTAATCACCACTGAGTCCACTTTCGGATTCATAAAAGATTGCCGACATAATTACCAGCAAGATCCTGTCCGATCCCCACAAAATCAACTGGTGGCTCATTCGCACCATTGTTTATCCCTTACTTTGACCCGTCGATTGCCCCCGTCGAAAACCTCAACTTCGACTCTGAGCGTCGTTTTGAAGTCATCAGATTTAACCGAGTGTAAAATCTTTGTGATAGCGGCACATTAGATATTCCTTTTGATGTTAGAATGTATTGCCTGAACACTGATTTCTTTTCGAAGACAAAGGAGCGCAATTACTTAATCTTTGCACTGTTTTCTTTCTTTGGTTTTATTTTCTAGCCATTAGTGCTCTTTAAAGTATCGCAAATTTTCGTGCAGAAATACGGAAACAAACACAGCTACAAACCATTGATTTTACTGCATTACCTTTTAAGAGTTCAAAGCGTTTCACGAGATTTATATCTTCCCGGGAACTTTCAAAAATAGAGCTCAGAAATGACGAAGTTGTGGCAGTCGATGATTGTACTGTTTTTGTTTTTTAAATATAATTTGATAGTTTTATAGGTGACTTTCTATTGTTTATTAAACACAAAACTGGCGAAATGATCAAAACATTTTGGCAACAGATAATAAACAAAACCGTAACATATCCCAGTATATTATTTTAGACATTCCAGATGTTCACAGTGACCAGTTTGAATGACACAGGTAGATATACGGTTTGTGAAGTATTTCTGTCGAATAATTTTTTCTTAATATTTTGTACATACACGAAAAGGCCAGTTGACACGTGTACTAAAAGATCTTTGAAAGTGTGCTTCGAAAGTTCTGATACGTGGTTATCGCGCTTCCATCAATGTAGCTTCGGTTTAATTTCCATTCCGGAAGCAGGGGATCCACAAACTCTTGGTTCAAAGCCTCCAGACTGCAGAGAATTGATACCATGCACGGAATTCACACTATGAACCGTTCACAACCTTATCAGCAGAAGGAGGCGAGCTTTACGCAGATGAACAAGTTATGGGTCCGTTTAACGACTCCAATGCAGTTGTTCCATGTCACCTAAATTCATGTTGGTGGAAACATTTTTTTCTGTTACTCTATTATTAGTGTCTTATTGATAAGAAACAACTTTTAAACTACATCTGTGTCATAAAACTTTTTGAACTTTCTCTCCGCACTATCAATCAGTTCCAGCGTGATGTAAAGCCAAAATATTGGGTCATAACTCCGTGTCCACCAGGCGATATTTTGAAATGAAAAATCATTGATCGATTCTGTTTCTCTTCACTCTACAACTGTTCATGAACGTTCCTTTCACGTTGACAGGCTGGCGCATTGATTCAGCTTCATGATTTTGTTGTTGTGAAAAGTGAGATCCGAAGCAACGGGGAGACGAGTTTCAAATGAGTTAGGCAAACCAAGCAATCGGTCACGCGAGTATTCTCGCAGAACTTACATGAAGCAGAGAAGCCGAAAGCACACGCAACATTAAAAGATATACCCTGAACACGTAACTTCATACAACACTATTCCCAGTGGTTATGGTTATGAGAAAACTAGCTTTGTTGAAAATCTGTGTCAAATACATGTCTGTAAAAGATCACTTTGAGACAACCATACCTTTTGGAGAATCTGAAGCCAAGAAAGACATATGCCAACTTTCCGTCATAGGAGCAAGTAAAAGTTTTCTCTCTGATAAAAAACACGAAGACTGCCCACTATCGCAAAGGTTATCAGTGATATTCAACACTCCCCATTTTTTAGGTGCCCCAGATTTAAACTTGAGGTGACACGCACTTTGGTACCCGATCCTTCTGTCATAAGTGACATACGCTCATACTTGATGGGATTGGAGCAAACAGACGTTTCACTTCAACTCTTTATTTTTTGAAAAAGAGAATACCAAACTCAGTTTCATTTTAAGCTGCCTGCTGGACAGGTGCACACAAGAAATGAAACGTGCGAGTTAATACGAGGTTGTGTGGGTTGTTTATAGTATCGTTCATTTCAGCAAAAGGTCAATAATCCTGAAAGAAAACGATCGCAAGACACTGGATTGGATCATGGAGTGGATAGGCAGACTTCATGTAGTGGAAATCGGCACCACGAAGCATTGGGCTGTTTTTATCACAATCAAATCGGATATCTTTACTGTCGAATACAGAGGATCCGACTTGTGTGTTTTACACAAGCAATTTTATGAATTATGAATAATCTGGTGCGAGATTCTGTCAGAAGCTTAAATATTTTTTTGTGAATGAAATAATTGAGAGATTTTAAATTTGATTCGCATACCTCATTTTTTGTTACCGTGGTTTCCAAAGTACTTTTGAACTTCATGTTGACGTTCGCCAATTTCGCTGTTAGAGTTACGAATTAAGACCTGTCGAAAAAAACCCGCAAAGGGACCAGATTAAGAGTGACTACAGACGGATTTGACAACTGAATGGCAAAATTAACTTTCTTTTCAAGGCTTGAGATTTTGATATTTGCCTTTGTAATTACGTCGATGTCACATCAGCGTTATAAATATTCCGCTTTCCTCAGAGTCGTTTATGGTTTCGCCTGCGAGATGACCCTTGGTCAGTGCATTCGGTTTTTACCGCGTACGACCCTAAAAGGCAGTTTGTTCTATAATTAAACTCGCAGGCGCCTTAGCCGTTCAACTTTATGAGTATAATCCTCTGCTTAAAATAATCTTTCAGTTTTCGCAGAAAGACTTTAGTCCTGTCCTTGTCAGGGGAGTGGACAATCCGATCATAGGTATAAAAGCTACAGAACAAGCCGAGAAAATTGTTAGATCTTGAGAATCTTTTTTGTTGTATTCGAGCCATACCGAAGTTGAGACGAGAGGCGTGAGTGCCGCTTTCGTGTGCCTGCAGAATCAAAGTGTCTCCACCAATCAACAATTATAGAGTCGTATTTGAAAGAAACCAGACGCGACCTCTTATCTTCGCCATCACAATTATCTTCTCTGAAAGAAAACCCGATTAAATGACGCCTCTAACCAACAAAGCAAGCTTGGAGAGTCTTCTGTTTCGACATCGACAACCGTATCAACTAAAGCCGATTAGTAGTCCTCTTCTGTTTACAGTGAGAAAGGTACATGTTTTGTCAAAACTCGTAAACTACATTTTTACCGAATTTTTACCGGATACTTACCTGTTTTCCTGGGTAAATGGAAGTCGGATATAAAATCCCAAACACCTTTTTTTTCTTTTCCGGGCATCAAAACCAAATCCTTGTTTTTTACTTTTTCATGTGGCAATAGATTTTAAAAATGTTACTGTTTCGCGTAATGGGACTGAGGCAGCCGCAACTTTGTACATTTCCAGAAATGCTTTGTCTCTCGATCGTGTTGCAGAATTAATTTGACTCAAGTATTTCGCCCACTTCTTTTGCACAATATATTGTATCTACATTTTTAAAAAGGGTAGTTAAATCGTTTTATTAAAAATACGAATCTGTTCCTCTTTCAGCTGTTTCGGATAAGTTAGCGCATGCGCTCATTACAAGATGGCAGAAACAAAGACAGTCCTTGTTGGAAGCCATCAGACTGGATATTTTTAAAACCACAATACCGGTAATCCCCAAATCCCCCAGTGAAAAGAAAGATTTTTAAATTCTTAGATAAACTTCTCTTGATGCCGCTTGCGCTAATGATAAACGAAAAAGTCAACGACTTATCTGTAATGGGAAGGAACGACTTCATTCGTTTTTCTTTTGTCTCAACGATTCCCAGGAAATCTCGATTGCTCTTACAATACAGTATACAAGGATTGAGCGTCACAAGTTGTGTTTACACAAGCCAAGAAACTTTCTTTGCCGAAGGAAATGAAAAACAAATCTGTCGCGAAAACAAAAGGCTCGTGCCAAAACATTGCTTGTAGTGGCAAATATTGCCTGAAAGTGTACTAAAGCCGAAACATTACTTTGTTGCTCATTACTTACACAAAGCAGATGGATACTTCAGTTTATTCCCACGACCCTATGCGTTAATAGCTTCTACAATGATTAGCACACGGGTAATAAATGAACAAATCAGTCGTAACTGTCCCATTTTTCGTCGGAAAAGAAGTTAAAAAGTCCCCTGCAATGATTTTCTAAACCAGCCTCTCCCGATAGCTCCAGAATCGCATCAAGGGATCTGAAATCTTGAGGTAGCATCCTCTCTGAAGAGTGAATTGTTTCTGATAAGATACAATGGCTCAAAAGACAAATTTGTTGTCTTCTTCAACAAAAAATGTTCTACGAAACTTCTTAATTCGACTGGTACAGCTTGTCATCAAGTATCGTTTTATGTTTAGTGCATGCACTCCGACAAGCATTTCCTTATTCTATTGACACTGGACCATTTCAATCGATTCCATTATCAAGAGCCCAAGGGGCAAGATACTTGACAGGAGTTCTGCAAAATTCAGATTTTGCAACGGAAGCTGAATTTCTTACGATCGCCGTCGCAGACTGACTTGACAATTTACTTCTGCTGCTGTGTACGTAGACAGATTGTCCCTGACATTGACAAATCTCGTTGAAATAAAACAAATATGAACAACGTTTTAAAATTCAGTTCTGTTTGGAATACGAGATAACCGCTTTCTGTTTCTTTCAAAATGTTTTATGTGGTAACCGATACCAAGACAAGACAAAAAGTACCCAAGAACATATTTCATTATCAAGCTTTCAGTGATTATTATCAGTGCCCGTCTACATGTAGTCTGTGGGATGCAGTACTCGGCCATTCTATAAAGTATTACTTGAACATACACTAGAAAAAAGGTTGACGCTGATTCTACAAAGTTAAAGGTTTACTTAAGCAAAGATCGGGTAAGCTTGTTTGAGCTTTTCAAACAACGTAATCAGAATGAACACGAAATTGGTTTTAAATACTAAGAATAAAAGTAAACATGTATGTTGTGAGCTGACTGAAGTAGTACGTGTAATTAATTAACCAACAAACATCAAACTAATTTAGATATTGGATAAGATATATCTTGACCGAGTTCTTGTAATTTAAAAGTAAACGGTTCTTCGAAAACCTGAAATATGTTTTCTCACCTTGCAATGGTTCAGGTATCTGTTGAACAACAAATAGAACAGTTGCAAAAGGAAGCCTTTCTTCCTGTTATAAGGACGGCCGTTGAGGTAATGGCTCTACATGGTATAGGTAATCAGTCGGGCGATGTTTTAAATAAGTGAGACGCACGATTACGACACGAGATTTATTCAAATGAATAGCGACTTACATGTTTTTTTACTGCAAGCCACAGACCTAATATTGAACAATAAATAAACAATGTATTGCTATAGTTTTCCATGAAAAGTTGGGAAAGTGCACCTAGACAAAACTAAGATCAGTTCCTATAATCACTTTAAAAATCCATTAATCAGTCTTTAAGACATCACACTGCAACCACAAAACAGAGACATCGTTTAAACTTTCAGTATCATTCAATATTTGTCAGCTTACAAATCATTTCAGTAAAGTAGGAAAATATTCCGCTTCATTCTTTCATTAGCCAAAAAATAGATATCTGCCATATGAAAAAAGGCGCTAAAAAGATAGTCAATTTAGTATTTACATATTCCATTAAACTACTTGTATAGGAAGAGAGTTTTGTGATCTAAAAAACTGTATAGTAACCACTTCAAGCCTATCTACAACCTTTCTGGTTCAAAACCAACGTAAAACAGCTATTATCACTTACAAAACTCGCACATTTCATCTGCAGAGAGCAGACAACATAAACTTACGCTATTTACAACAAAATGTGATCTGTTAAATATCTTAAAATGTAATGGTTCTTGGAACAGCATATATCCAGAGAGGAACTTGCAGTAGTCTTCTTTGCAACTAAATAAAGTATTTTTTGGACTCCCTGCAAAAAGAATAATTAACACCAATGAGTAACAGAGAATGCCAACCAAAAACTGTGTAAGAAAGCCATTGATAGTTCTTACTTTTTCGTACCAGTAATGTTTATAAAGATAAACAAAGTCAGTTTCCAATTGCTTGCTTGAAGTGCTCAGTGGCGGCTTTACTGTTAAGCCGAATAAATTCTCACTAATTCTGAAGTTTGGCATTCAGGTCCAAACAATGACAAACAAGTAAGGACAGCTGCTAACTTTTATAACCGAGAGCAATTAGTGAAACAAAATTACAGCGGAACTGCTTTGCGATAACAATGCGATTCTTGGGTTTGCTTGTATTCCTTCTGTAATGCATGCGAGTGACCGTGTACAGAAACTATTTCAATCCCAAAGACATCTACTTTGGTTTCAAACATAGTTACAAATAAATGGAATTTGTAACCATTGTACCGGCTAGATTGAAGATCCTATAGTTACGCCCACTGAAGTTCAGAACTGAGTGGTTTATGAGGAAAACCTGGATAAAGACTTGGCACCTTCGCTCAATTCATCAGAATCTTGAGATTCAGAAACAGGATCAGAAGCAGGAATTGTTTTATTAATAGCAGGAAATGAAGTATTGGATATAGACAAAACAGAAATGTATCCACTTGTTCCCTGTCTTTGGTTACAAAAGGTGCATGGGAAGTTTTTTTTTGGTATTAGAAATGTATCAGTGATCCAATTCAGTTTTTCTTACTTAAAACTCTTGGATACAAATAGCAAGTTTGACAGCAAACAACAAATTTGCTCGAGAACCTTAAAAATTGGTCTTTGGAGTTGACCGTTACCACCATTTTCCTAGTTGTAGTTTAGTTATATTTTTCATCATTATCATGCTAAGAGCGTTCTAAAGCAAGCTGCAGGGATATTTATTTTTGTGAACAAGTATGCAAAGTGCTACAAACACTTGAGCAGCATAAGTCGAATCTTGCAAACGTAATGCAACAAATACGACCCAAATACTGTGTGAAGTAGAGCAACAACCATTCCAAAGAACATCGCTATTCCTTTTTTCACTTCCATTTGCGTGCACTTTGTACAGTACTTCATTACGGCGGAGAAACTCCCTATTGTATAAGACTTGCGATGTTTTCGTTATGACAACTTAAACTCCTAAAATAACAGACCTTATTCCCACAAAAACACTAGCATTTGTTTGATACAGCGTCGCGCTGTCTGTGTTTGCAATTTAACTCAATTTACTTACACCGACAGTAATTTAATGTTTGGCTTTAATCACCGTAATAACCGGGCGGCTACTATTTAACGTTCGGTCCGTGGAAGGATTAAATCTTTTCCCAATTACACTTCTCTAGGACAAATGAAGATTTTTTTTATCGAAATAACCCTCAATTCCTGCAAACTGTGTCGAGAAACATCAATATTTTTTACGTTTTCGACAAAAAATAAAACTGATAACTTTCCTCAAGTAAACGACACATGTGCTCCGATAATTCTTTTTTTGCTTTTTACAGACACAAGGTACATAAAAAAGACAGGAGCTAAGTGACAGAGATTCTTGGTGTACCAAACGAAATTAGTTTTTCCACTTTTGTTAATCTTCGCATAATATTTTAATACCTTAGGAATGTAGGTGGTTAATGTTCAATAAATGAAAAGAAGCAGTAGATAACTACTGATAACGGTTGGCCATGCAGCAATGATAGATGTAGTATGCGCCGTGATAAATGAGTTTTTGTTATTAGAAAAAAGTTCAATTATCATACTTTGAATTAAGAGTGCAAAATTTTTAAGGGACACTCTCTCAAAATTTTTAAAGTACAAAATTGATAAAGTATTTTAGCTTTAAAAGAATGCGAACAGAGGATACTGTCAAATGACAGATCATGCAACTTCCAAAATCAAGTGATAGTGTACGTTTTTTCATGTGAGACAGTTGCAAGGCATACATTATTCAAAAAGTTTGATAAAAAATGGTTTATAGAACATGTATGTCACAATCAATATCCTTTCATTCTGTATACAAACAATACCTTGCGCAAGTGTTTTTAATCAATTAGAATATTTGGCTTCTGCATTTAACAGACTGCTGTTCTTGGTCAGTCACGACA
This sequence comes from Parazoanthus swiftii, assembly GCA_025403585.1. NCBI lineage: Eukaryota > Metazoa > Cnidaria > Anthozoa > Zoantharia > Parazoanthidae > Parazoanthus > Parazoanthus swiftii. The sequence goes on from JAOBYE010211101.1 coordinate 22,535, forward strand.
AGACCTGATATGCTGCCTAAAGAAAATAGTGGCCGTTACTGATTTTCACACGTGAGGTCTTCAAGTTGTGATGGAACTTAGTTTCTCATCGACAACATGTTTAAGACTGCAAAGTTTTGTTCTTTAGCACCCAATATTTTATCAAGCTGTTGGCATTGAGTTGAACAAGACCCTACCAGGTTAAGGAATTCAAAGTTGAAAACTGTTAAAACGTGCGTTCGTGACTCCTTGCGTATCAATAACAAACAATACCGTGCTATATTAGCTCACAATTTCACAAGCATGGTATACTTCATGCATGGAAGACATCTTAGTGTTATATTACTGTTAAACGTGAGTGCATATTTTTTATTGACAAACTGAAGAAGGTTATTTCATGTAAATAAGTTATGGCAATATGGGTTAGCTCACTGTCACTGAAACTGGGGACCAGCATGATATTACGAGTGGAGAATCAATGTACGAATTTAAGAACAGAAATTACACCGTCTACAGAAACAAAACAACTACGCAGACGTGATACCATAAAGTGAAAGAAAGGAAAAATACTTAAACAATGTTAATGGTTCTAACAGTTTATCCGAAAGCTCCAATCCCCTGCTTCCTCAAAAATACCGCATCGGTATCCAATTCCGTTTTAATATAATTACCCTAAAAGCTATTTGCATTTATATACACACACGACACGCACGAAGTTACTCTCTAAACTGGCTCCTTGCTGTACTGTTGTGAAGTTATTTATTAAGTTACTTATAGTGTGTTGGTACAACTTTTAGAGAAATTTGGAGTAGTTACATTTTTAGGGACCACAAGACTCTGGGTGGTCACGTCTGGGAAGACGTCTGCAGAAATAAATATATTGCTTTCTTTCTAACTTTAACTCGTGCGTTAAGTTTCTAGTAGCATCTTGTTTGTGCTTGAGCCAAAGTAATACTAAGTCCCTTAAGACAACTAACTTAGGAGAAAAGTTCTTATACTGTTGAAAAACTTAAGTTACTAAAACACGCTCTTATCACGCGGTCAGTTTCGTAACAGTTTCCGTTAAACAAAAGCGCTTTTAATGTTTTATATCAACAGTTTAATAGAGCTTTAGAAGAATTTTCTACTATGTCAGATACTACAGTCGTTCTCGATTGGCGGTTTTATTTTCAGACATACCAATCTGGTACCGAAGACACCAAATACTTTGAATAGGACCTTGCTGCAATACGCTAGAGAAACTCGTCAAAATTTGTTTTTGCAAAGAAAACGTACATAATTTTCACAAAAATGTAGCCCGGGGCTGTCTGAGTTTCATCATTTAGTTGTTCTTACCACAAAAAACCCAAATGCCTAACCACCGTTTGTTTTCCGTTGCGAAACGAATTAATCCAACAAAAGGAAGAAAGGAAGAGAGGGTATAACTTGTAAATTCATAACGGAAAAGACGGTTAAACAATTTGGACCGCCCAGGAAAAAAGACACAAAGAATTCTATTTTTGTTATAGATTCCCCGCTTCTGCATCAATACTACCATACATTATATAGCAATAACAATACATTATGAGCTGTCAAAACAACCAGAAAACATCAAAACTACACGCTAGAGGAAGTCATGTGCATCGGATACTACAAGAGTGGCATTAATAATACTAATAGGACAAGCGTATTTTCCGATGTTGAATTCACTACTAGCTCCTTGGAAGCAACACGCACATGTAACTGTAGATAGGACTCCATAGTGTACATTTACCTATTCAACTGCTGCAAAGGAATCAAACAAGTTCCAATTGATGGGGAGACGAAGCTTAAAGCTTAGGTGTATGAGCTAATTGCAGTTCGTCTTAAATTGGGTAATTACAGAATGATATTCGCTAAGCCGGCTCCAATTCTTACAACTGGGTCGGACATTAAGAACACCCATTGTCAAGTTCCGAAAGGGGTTTTCCTATTGGCAAGGAATACAAAGAGGGGCTGCCCGGTTCCTTTTCGTTCTCTTTTGTAGTCACACTACCGGCTATTGTGTTAACAAGTGGAGGAGCAGCTTTTAAAAACGAAAGCTTTCAAAAGAGGACATTAATAAAGATTAACTTCAAAGAAGCCTCTACCAAGACCACTGGTCAAAATATAACACCAGAAAATGGAGTGGCGACGTCTGTCTACCAGCTGTTACGCGTTCAGTTTCTTATGACCACTAGCACGCACAATGAAACCACAACTCTTTGTTTAAGACATAATAAGTAGCAGCGAATTTAAAATTGCTATAAAAAGATCAACGTTGGATACTATAAAGTAACGCTGCAGGGCAAAGTTGTTTAGTAAACGATACACTTTACATTTCCTGTCAACACACTTTCCAAGGCACAGTACCTTTCTGAAAGAGAAACTTCACAGCAGAAACTAAAAGATGGGTTAGTGATAACAGTCGCTTACCCAATATCGGTGAATCGGCGGCACAATTTGCACATCACGTTCTTGCCAAATATTAACAACGTGATAATTGCATCGATCTTTTTGTTATGAGCTATTATTCTAAGCGAAGGTGGAGACAAGGTTTCAACAAAGGGACCGCAGTAGGACATTCTAGAACGTTTGCTAAAATATTTTCAAACTTCCAATGTTTTGTTTCGTGGTCAGTCGGGCGAACAGGTAGAAGGCAGAAATGAATCTATTTTAATCCTATTTTGAATTATGCCACTTTACTGAATTTGACAGGGCCCGTATACTAAATATACACTGCCACACGAAACAACTTCTAGAAGCAATTGCATTCAAGCAGTGTTGGACTTAAAAGTTTAGATCTTTTCAAACAAGTGAAAATCAATTTTTTAAGTTTAAGGAAATGTTTTGTACAGCGATACAACTAAGCGATAAACACTCGAAAAGGGAGGCGGAATTTTACGGTCTGTAGTAAAAATATAAAACACTTGCTTGGAATAAATAGGTTTACAATGAATGGCCACTAAGTGTAAGCTACTTGGTACTCGACGCTGCAGGATGTTGTTAATTCTAGTCACGAATTAGCTCTCAAATAATATTTACCCCAAACTAAACAAAGTCCTGCTGTGTGAACTTGTAAAGATACATTCCCTACAGAGAGTCAAGTTCAGGGTTTGGCACTTAAGAAAACAGTGGGTATATGTCAGCGAAGGAACGATTGCGCGGCGAGCGGTTGAATGCAAGACAACAAAAACAACGGCAAACTTTAGGATAGAAAAAATGTACATATTCAACACGCGTTTGGCAAGATAAAAACGAATTTAAAAACATCTGTTTGTAACTTTGCTGCGTTACTGAACTTAACGAATGGCTTTCTCGTGCATCATGATGGATTACTGTCAGTTTTGTTAGCTGGGAATAAGACTCTCGTTTCGCTTGTCAAACGTTGTATTCTAACAGTGTATTCAGTTTCCGTGGCTATCCTATCCCATTTTGGTAATCAACTACCTTTTACACGACAACACTTTTTATTATCTGCACAACAAGGAGAATATTAAAGGAAACTTCAAGACAAATGTACCGAAGGGTTCCATCTTAATTTTGTCTGACATTTTAAGGTGGCACCATACATAACGATTAACTTTAAAAAAGAAATATACTTCTTGTCGTGCAAATTAACTAAACAAAATAAAAGTTGGATCACCGAGCTCATTAAATGCAGTTGAATGCCGTTAAAACTGGCTGTATTGAAAGTTTTTTTGAAACCGACTGCCACTGCAACAAGGAGAGTTTGCCTCTACAGGTAGAAACGACCTTAAACAACGCTAAGCATTTTGCCGGTGAACAGGATTGGTCATTGGGGTGGGGGGGGGAGGGCGTTCACTCAAGAAGATGATGGGAAAGGTAACCTGAAGCAGATGGCATGGAAACTTCTGACAGATCTATCCAACTCGGATTAAGAAAAAGAATAATATGAAATCTGAAATAATAAATAAATTTTAGCAACACTACTTCGCTTCCTATCACTCGTGGCACAAACTATGCTTATTCATGCAAACTCTGTCAAAGTCTGCCAAAACGTTTACTGCGGCTCCCGAGCACGAATTCGATCAATTTTAGATAATGTTAAACACCATCTTGAGCAATAATACCCGCCATCCTTGTTATTATATCATTGTTTTGACGTAAAAATAGTGATTATATGGAAAAAAAAGTAATAGAACAAAATAAGCATCAACTAGGATGTGGTGATCCATAACTTCCCATTAAAGTTATATCAACAGTAAACTGATACTTACTCGCTTGGATCTCCAAGCTCAAGTTGAGGTTTCTCGCCCTTACGGAACCGAACCAATGAGTCTCGTTTCGGATGATGTTTCACTTTCCTCACTTTGCGTTTCTTCTCTTGGCCATCGCTAGATCGCGATCTTGACGTCGATCGCTCGCGGTGCCGGAAGTGATGCCGAGGAGTTTCTGGGGGACTATACCTGAAATTTCAAACCATAATTCTTCTTACCAGCGTTCATATACACAACACCAGCCCTAACTTGCTCATGGTAATTTAGTGTATAACGTTGAGTGAAGTAGGATATGAGAACTACTTCTCGACTCGATAAAGGCGTGACTTTTACTGACTTTACGTAACAAGCACAACTTGCTTTACTTATACGTTTTACTTACGTAACCTAATTTGCCGTATTCAGTTCTTCAGCTCCTCACTCGCCCCCTACAAAAATGGGCCCACCCAACTATAAACAGCTTAATGACTTAACGTCCCTGTCTTACGTCAGGGAGGTTAAACCGGTGGTCTAGTCTCTCGACGTTCTATCGGGGGACTTAAAAGAACCCACACACTTGTCGATAGGAGTAGGCTATTGCTGGTGTTAAGGACTGTCACCTCCTCCCCTACAAAGGGCCTGCTGTACTTGGGGAAACCTGTAGCAGTGTCCCTCTCCCTTCAGGGGAAAACTAAATAAAAAAATGAATTGCTTCATACGCCTCGACTTGACTCACAGATGTCACTTACCACATACTCAAAGTCCTACAAGATTAAGTTCCGCGAGGGAACTCGTTAACTGATTTTGTTAAGCGCTTTTTCTCTATAAAGACCTTTATACAAGTCCCAATTACGTCTAAAATGTAGATAGGACCCGAGCTCTCTTATTCCCCCAGAGTCAGAGGGGGAATTCCTAAACGAAATAAAATGACAAAGTGTATGATCGGATACCAGCCGTCTGATCTGATACAATCCGATTGATTAGTGTTCTGTCCAGGGGGAGTCACAGACTCTCACCCGCTTAACATTACGGAAACCGGAGATAAAAGCCGATTGACTTGCGAACTGATTTAGAAAATTATTGCAAAGCGCAATGAAGCCCCCCTCCTAATAGTATCTTTCCATCTAATAACATCCCAGGCTAAAGACAGTACTTACGTCGTGCTAGTTGATTCTGGATTAAGCGTAGGCGATGCAACCTCCATGGAAGGCTGGGTACCAGTCGTACTTGTGCTGCCGGCTTTGGGTTTTTTCAGTGCAGACTTCAGCGGTTTCTTCTTCAGTATTTCCTGCACCGAAGGAGGAGTATCTGAAGTAGTAGTTACCACGGAGCCTGAAGCACCTGCCGATTGATGAAGAAAAGCTCGGGTTATACCGTAAACGTTTGAAAACAAGCCTCCCAAATCTAAGAAGCCAAAAACCTTCCAAGTATAACCCCCCCCCCGAACTCAAGCCTATGGGCTTGTAAATAGGGGGCAATAATTGTCTTGAAATAGAAAAACACGCTAAGGTGTGTCTACTGTCATCTTTTCGCTGAACTACAAGAACAGCTTTATTTAATTTCGAGACGCCAAACTCCACCCGCTTATAAATCCCAAACGATTTTGAAAGGTAAAACTCCGATAATGTGGCCCCCCGAATATAATCCCCCTCTTAAAATAAGCCCCGAACATAAGCCCATTAAAAAGTGCTTTGAAAACTATTACAAGGCCATGGGATTATATTCGGCAGATTACGGTGTCGCTGGTATGGTAGACCCGCTTGTCAATCTTGGCAAACTTCAAATCATCCCCGTTAAGCAATGTGGGGCAGACGAACCAAGCTTACAAACTCGCAAAAAGCAAGGAAAACGTACGAAAGGAAAGAACTAGTTTGCTTTTCTTGCTTCTTTTCATCGACTGCTAAAAGGTTAACAGCGCAACACTGTACTCTTTCTGTAAAAACGTTTACTTTGAGAGGCCATCTTACATGAAGTTTTCATCATGTGTGTGAGAGCTTAGCACAGTTGGTAAGATCTCTGACTGCAAACCAGAAGGTCCCGGGTTTAATTCCCGGCCTGGTCGAGGGTTGAACTTTGGGATACCTTCTTTTTCAACACCGTCCGCGGGCAGGGACGTTAAGCCGTTGGTCTAGTCTACTGGAATGTTATCTCGGGGGAACTTAAAAGAACCCACACACTTCTCCAAAAGAGTAGGGTAATCCCGGTGTTGTGGTGAGGGCCACACGGGAGATTACATCTTGTGGATGTAAGTGTGTTACCCCTAATAAATAAAGTGCCTTTATCTGTGTTTGTCTCTTTCATTCTGACTATGCAAGTAGTGGAGGATAATTAAATAAACAGTACTAAAAACCTACCCTCGGTGGTTTTCTCCTTTTCATTCTCTATTGCTTTGTCCTGCAGAATGTCTTGTGCGCGCCTTGATGATGGTTTGTTGGCGGTCAGCGGCCGAGGCATCATCATGGCCGTTGTCTCGTCCCCAAGCTCCGAATCCGAGCTATCGTCGTCCTTTTCCTTATCCTTATCCTTGGCTGGTTCTTCGTCGTCTGGTGTCGTGTCTGCAGAACGAAGGTAACACTAGATATGAGTATTATTCACTATGACGTCATGTTCACATTTTACCTCGTTGACAAACAACAATATTTTAAAAATTTCTTACTTTTTTCTCACAGCATAACCTGAATTCATACAAAAATGGAAACTAAAAACTGTAAACCTTAAAAAGCATTCTACAGCCATGCCTTAGAACTGATGAGTGACATATGTAGGACATATGCGACTTTTATTTATTGCCGTTTTAGTGGTTCCCATTTAATCTCATTATAGCCATATAGGTTACCATGTTTTCTATCTGCAGCCTTGCAGTGATGTATATATACAATTATTAAGAGAGTTTAACAACTGGATCGTGCACGGTAACTGATCCGTAGCTTAGACACGTGGCATTTAACCTACCCATAGGAGTACTGTGCATCGGTCCATCCGAGGCGTAGAACGGTGCTGAAGAAGCAACGAAATAAGTTAGAAAATGTGTGAGTAAAAACAGTAAAAACTAATTGTTAAAATAAGGTTTTTCTTTTCCGTCAACTTACTTTTTCTTTTCGTTTTCTTTTTCTCCTTGCCTTTGGGCCACTTTGAGCCATTTTGAACTGTTGGAAGAAAAAGAGCTTTTGATTCAAAGGATTGCAACTGTTTGTGACTACCAAGGCAATCAAATACAGATTCTGCAAATTTTTGACCTATATAATCAACATGTGATGTCAAAAACTTTTCTAAATACCAAACATCGCACACCAAACACAAACCTTAACTTGTCTGACAGCAACGCGTTCATATTCTTGTTTAAGACTGTGAAACCTTGACATTTATTTTAATTTAATTTGCCAAAGCTTCGCATTATCTGGAATTAATTCTTCCAAGTTTCAACAAAAAATTTGTTTTGTTTTTGTTAAATAACTTACAAATCACTTCGAGTACATTCCATTAATTAAGTTGTTATCATACTGATGGTTGCAGTCTTAACCTTCCGTCGACAATTTAGCCAACACAAATCTGATATAGTTTTATATATTTACTTAAGTATATACGAAGAAGAAAGTACAAATGAAGAAAGAAAATGAGCTTGAGGTAGATCAGTCGAAACGTCTAGTTAACAGCCATGCATGCATGCCACATGCAGGCAGCCGAAATAAATACTTCACTAAGTCAAAGTGACCAACGAATCGATCAAAGCAGCTATGATTCTGACATTTATTATTTTCTAAATCCAGCTCCAGATCATAACCAATACAGGTTCTAAATCAGTATGTGGTATGTATAGCCTACGGTGAAGAAAATGGTCAAGGCCAGATTGATGGGCAGAATTAAGATGGTTGAAAATAACATGTTAATCATTTAGAATTAGACACAGACTACCTCCACTTATGATGTTGTAATACTTATATTGCGTGTGCAGATTTCATGAAGGAGTTATCACCATTATTCCTGACAATGAAAATAGCATATCGCCTTAAGAAATGTTACGACTCCAAACAAATGCAATCACTGCCACAGTTCGAACGATAAATCGTCTTCAGATGTTCGTTCTGTATCCAATCGGGTACAACTGAACACGCTGATCGACAGAAATAAAGGTGTATAGTTCACCAGGCCCAAGTCGTCATGCATGCAAAACATTTCCAGAAAGCAGCATCTGGCCTTTACTTGTTCTGAAACATATGAACCACGTAAGGCCTTATCAGCTGCCCTGGGCTATATTACAGTAAGTTCAGTGCATTCTCCTCAGACTAAAAACCTCAACGACAAATTCATTTGCCAAAAGTACACAAAATGTTTAATTGCACTTATGGCAGAAATGTATATACCATCCTAGGTAAAATATTCAGTCTACGTTCAATTATCTTCATTCGAGATGAAACGCTGGTATACACACGCGCTGTTCTGATTTCTCCTGGGGCCCAGGACGCCGCAATCTTTTTCATATCAGCCAAATGCAGTCTGTCCATCGGCATTCCGCGTAACAGATAACTGTATATTGTGATACGTTAAAATCCATGTCTCCGTCTAGTAGCGGCTAAACATTTTCAGTTTTCATGCAGTTTGCTCAGTTATAAGAAACGTGGGCACATGATGTGTCTGAACATGCAAGTGTATTTAAAAGAGGCCAAGGCTGATGGGAGCCATGCGTTTCATCAAAGGCAAATACCTTTCCCAGTTGGTTTACTCGAGATGCAGTTATCAAGCCATTACGGGTTGCAGCTCGAGAGGTCGTATTTAACTGCGTGATAGCAAACCCAGATTTGAACTAGCTGTTTTCAGACCTGAGTGCAGCTCTTACACAAAGATAAAGATGCAGGCGCGTCAACAGAAACAAACAGTCAGACTGCAGCCATGATTACTATGACATTGGTCGTTTAACAAAAACATCTGAACAAAGTTTTATCTTTTATCTTTTATCTAGCTTGATAAAAAAATATCTCCCCAGCTATGACATGTTTGAATCAAACCGTGCAAAAAGAAAGAAACCCGATTTTTTTAACCATTGTTCTTGCACACTGAAGACCATTTTGCACTGAAAATCAAGACTGAAGCCCAAGCTCTTGAACCAGTTGTCGAAAACCCATAAAATCATCATTGATTTTGTTTGTTTTGAAGAGTAAAGTTTCTGGTGTTGTTGATTTTTCAAAAGTTCTTTTAAAAAATTTAAAGCTTTGACGATGGAAATGTAGCAGGACTATTCTTAAGAAAGGCCGAAAAAGATCACATCCGGGTAGACAAAGCATTTACTACGACAGTATAACTGGTACAACTTCCACAATGAGGTCGTTAATTGTTTGAACTACATGTAGTTTGATTCCGGTGGGCTACTCGGAGATACCAAGATACGTCAATTGGCCTGTAATCTACAGCGCCATCAAACCAAACCAATAACTCCCGCCGGCCAAACGGACCGACATGTCTGCTATCTCAGGTAGAAAATCAAAACTATCGAGTTCCTTTTTTCGGTTCACGACTTAAAAGCACCAAAGGTCTTCTTAAAAAAAGCTGTTGGGAGTTCAAATGTGTCCATAATTTTTGTTCCCCGATGACTGTTTTCTTTTCTGGAGCAATTATTTGTACAGCAACTTTGCGAGACACTGTATGCCAATTCCTGCACGTATTTTACAAGAAAAAACGTTACTTTTATTAAAGTTGAAGCAGACTAATTGTAGCAGGTTCTGCTAGCCTGGGTCATCCCACCTCCGAAAACCTGTTTACAGACTCTACTTCTCCGAAATCTCATCAGAACCAACAATTAACGCATCATTCTTAAGTTAATTCAATGAAATGCGATGCAATATGGCGACGTTTTTGGCAATGTTTTGTTTTGCAACAAATCAATCCTGAAAAGAAAGACGTGAGAATTTACTACTAGCCAACTCACTTCGACTGAATCTGTTTTCTCATTTATGTATGTTGTATAATCTCTTAACCTTCTCTTCAGACCAGAAAAGAATTCGAATTGATAACACGAAGAGTCGATTGCAAAAAGCAGCTAAACCGAACGTTGCTTTGCATCTATTCCGTTGTTACTTATGCCTTTTCGCTTTGAAAGTCCCAACTGTTCGGCATCCCAGACTTGCAATCAACCACTGCAGCTACTGGCTAAATTTCTAGCGTTTCTTGCGAGATAGTAAAGTTCTGGATTGTTCTTTTGTCACTGAGTTCGTCGCTGAAGAAGAATGCAATCGATTTCTTTCTGAGAAAGTGTAAACTACATTCCTTAGTTCTTGTGCCGAAATCATTTATAATCTTGTTGACCTATCAAGTTTATCACAGCAGGTGCTCTATCCTTTATTTACCCAGTGCTTCCAGTTACAGTGAAGTTTGCCTCCTCTGTAGGCGCCCCGCTGTTCTGAACACTGGGCGGTGTACTGGGTCAAATAAGGCTATCAATTGTTCAGTTTTCTTCCAACCAGTAGACAATGACTTGTAATTACTAAACTGCATGGGGCAAGTTACTCTGGTTGTTTTGATATTTGCTTAAACATTCCGAAAATAAGCCCCGGGGCTTGAAACTTCAAAGGACTTTTTGAGGGGCTTATATTCAGAGGGGCTTATATTAAACATTCGCGTGGGCACCTCATGCTAAGCTCAAACCCTTCTGGGCATTTCACCAACAGCTGACGCTAGACAAAAGTAAACGGCGTGGTACTATTACTAATCAATCTTAACTTGAGAAACTGACAGACAGCCTAATTGCGCACACTATTTTTACCAACACTTTTAAATTGCTTCCACGCGGTTGCTTGTCGGTGTTGTAACCCGCGAAAACTCTCATGCCTGACTAGCTTTTTCACCTTTTGTTACGTTTTCTTTTTTGTCCATCATCAAGATAGAGTGGTCAAGCCCTGAAATGTGGTACAGATGCGCCACAAGATATCACCACCGGTGTATCAGCCTCGAGGCTATGTTATCCAATTATATCTGCGTATTTTCATCCGCGTTTGTTTCTTCACCACCCACCTCGTTCAAATAAATTATAAGTCATTCACTAACATAACCTATCCGATCAGGAACGGAGCAATAGAAGACGGAATTGTGTAAACTTTCCTGCGTAAATTAAAACTGCACAAACAACTGTGATGTCACTGAACAAAAGGCAAACCAATAACTGATCGTCAGCAAAAGTAGATACAGTGTAGCGAATTGATTTGCAAACCGGAAACGCGAAGTAAGACTGAGTCCATTTCTCGTGGATTTTGTGTAGCCATTGTCACTGCTCAGTACAGAATGGAAAACGTTTCTGTGGATACCCAGATTTGAGAATCAGTTGGCAGCCAAGTGACCCTAACAGTGCATTACAGCCATCAACACGAAGACCAAAGGTGGCGCGTGTCCATTGCGTAAGCAAAGACACCGACAATCAAAGCTAAGATAACCAGAATAACTACGCATCTACGAAGTATCTCGAGATGAAATAATCTCCAACAACACCACCGTTATCTGCACGCAAGATTGCTCTGATAATCGTGTAACAGACACACAGCGAATACTAAACAGCTGGCCGCAACACTTCGGTGTTTTTGTGCACTTATCAATAAAACTCCGAGGGCAGGGGAATATGGGCGAAGTTTTGACCAATGTCAAATTCTCCGGGGTGTGGCAAGATACTAGTTGGGGCAAATTTTGCAAAAAAATAACATCACTGAAGGAAGATTCAGTCCTCTTCCATGTAAAATATATCAAATCCCCCCTCCCATTTCCCGGGTCTCCGCCCTCCGAGTGCATTTTAGTAAATGCATTGATATAGCAGCTCTTACACCGACACCTTGGCAGCATCAATTTTTCAATTTTCGATATTTTAGAAAAGGCAAATTGATAGGAAATTTCCTTTCGATAGAGCAGCAAGTGCATGTAGATATATTTCATATTTAATGGACAAAATCATCTCAGTATTAGCCTATAGTATATATTTATGAAGAGCGATCGATGGTAGTTTTACTAATCAGCCATTATTCCAAGTTCTCACTTTTATATCGGTATGAATTTGCATAATTCAGAAAAAGAACTAATATACTAAATGCTGATACAAGTTCTTGAAAAGCGAGTTCTGTGTATATAGGAATAGGATATACGATAAGAACACAAACGAACGAGCAGCTGTCTAAAGACGGTAATATTTATACCGATACTTTCCTGTTCAAATTAAGGCGTTCGTATCGAAATATCTAAACTTTATTTAACGTCGTTGCGCTGGGAGTGGTTGCCCATTCCCCCGAGTCAGTGGCTTATGTTTGATCGTTCGATGGCGCGGAAAAGTTCTCTTATTGTAAACATTCAACAATCTGAATAAGACTGCTCTTTCAAAACAGATATAAACAAAAAACGTATCTATTCAAGTTGCAACTTAAATGATATTTTAAAATGCGTAGAAAACACTAGTTCATCACAATGGATACTAGCACAAAGCTCTCGATAATAACCCGAAGGCCGTGGTTCCATTTTCGTCAGTGCATGCCGTGTATCTCCGTAAACTGAAAAGCCGACATCAAAAGATTTAGATAACTAATCGACTCAGCTATATATTGTTGAGTTAACTCACGTCAGTATATAATATACTGCCATGAACTTTACAATGCACGCTGGTAACTATTTTTCCTGTTTAAATGACAGTTTTTTTTAATATCTTTTGAGAATCCACTCTATAGTTTAACTCTATCAACCTAACGCCCAGTTCATGCCTTACTTTTTTTTAGGAAAAAATGTACATATTTCTGTATCAACAGGTGTAAATAAAGAATTTAATGTTATTGTGAAGATATACATCGTAAATGGGCTAGCCCGGACGAAGATCTGTCAGCAAAACAACTAAAACAAACTGTAGTGGGTGAGTGAGAAAGTACAAGTTGATTAATCTTGCTTTCGTCATCAGACATTTTAAATATAATATAACTGAGACTGGGATTAAGTAGATTCACGATATGGACCAGAAAACGAGATGGACTGAAGCTTGAACAAAGTATGACTCAAATATTACAAAAAAGAATTCCTTTTTGCGAGACTTAAATAATACAGTATTTGAAAGAAAGATATCTCATAACCGTGGGTAAGTAAGTGTCTGTTTCCGACGTAAGTCAAAATAGTTAAGCGTGTATTGCCAAAATATCTTGCGGGCGCCAACTTGATTACTATATTGTTACACTACTTTTAGGTGGTTCGATATTCGTGTGAAAAATGATATCAGAAGCACATAACACATGAAATACCCCTTTTTATATACTCTTTCTTGTAATTTTTTCTAACACAAAAAATACTAAGTTTTCCATTTTTGAGTTATTTTCTTTTGTATTATACTTCTTACCAAGATAATATAAACGAACAAAGAAAGCTCTAACACAAATCGTAGTTTATAGAAATTTATCAGACATATCAGTGATTAATAAAGGATTTTTGCTGTTTACAGTTTATTTCGATGTCAATAAACACTTCCTGTTTCTCACGGCTTCCATTAAGTCTCTCAGAGAATAGCACATTCCTTTTTAAAACTTTTATGTTAAAAGAAAACAGACATTTGAATGGCACTCTCTCAAACTAAAGAACTGTGCCAATTTATTATATGGCACACAACCAACTTACTAGGTGGAAATTGGGTACCGCTCTTACTCCTTCAAACTACACCCTACGACATTCACCGCTTCGAAACTTTACAAACTTAATAAAACAGATGTTTTTTCTGATGTAATATTAAGTATCTAAATCCAGATTAACTAGTCGCGCACACTGCGCAAACCAAGTTAGCGACCTTTTCCTCTCCTTGGTGTACTTTTAACACGCGGTGAAGGACCACCCGTAAAAACACGCCACAGTTTCCGGGAAACTACAAAAGTATGGACTGTTTTCAAGAAAGAAAAAAAAACTCCAAAAAGTCTTTTCAATTGATAAGTCAAATAGTCAACTGAATTTATCCCAAACATGGTAAATGAAACGAACCGTTTCCAGAATTAGGTTTTAATTACAAGGTATGCACTGTCAAGGAGTAGCGCTTCAATCCAGTATCCCGGTGAGATTTCTTTCAAAGACTGCAGGATCTTTCATCAAAGGCAGGCACATTGTATTTTTAGAGTGAAAGTTTAAGAGGTTTATACTTAGGATCAGTGGAAATTGTAGCCAGGAATAGTGACTGCTCTTGAAATGTTTCCGCCGGTATCTTCACGTTGAAAGAAACAACTCGGTATACACATCGGATCGTTTTCTCAGCGAAGTGGCCCAGCTAACTGTCTGCTCACTATTTCACTTACTCATTCCATCGTTTGTTTCCACGCCCCGCTCATTAACACAAGTATACCACACTAAATTGTCGGCTTCTCAAGTTGTCATTCAAATAAGAAATTTTAGAACACTGCTTAGCTAAGGTATTTTAAAAACAGATCTAGTGCATGACCGCCCCTCGAGATTTTTCGGTGATCTTTAATTCGACAAAAACAACAACTTAACTTGTTAATCGGATCGTTTTCTAAGCGAAGTTGACTCAGATTTTAGCTGTTGTTCTTACTTAATTTGACCACGCAGGCCCACGCCACAATTAAATGTTCTCTCATGCTCAGCTGTCTTTTAAACACTCCGACGACCTTGGGTCTTCAAGCACGTTTGCACATTCTACGCGGTTAAGCCACACACAAAAGGTTATTTCCGAGTCCTCTAAACTAAAATTATAGTACAGCTGTGGCGGCGTTAAAGGAATTTTTACGTAACTCAACCTGAAGGTTGCCAAGTAAATATAAAAGTATCTGTCTGTGTCTGTCTGTCTGTCTTACAAACACATTCCATAAATAACTCTAGGTGTTCATGATTTTTGTGGTCGCACTGTAAGGGCGTACAATTTTGGCCAAAATGGTTTATTGAGGGGGGAGGGGTTGAGCTTCTGATAGGAGCCCCTCTTAATACAACTTCACTGAGTACCCAACCCCGGGGCATAATCTTTGTCTTACTTTGCACAACTTGTTAGACATACCTTCCTCTCCCGAGGACTCTGACGAGTCTGTGATGATAACCGGGGATGGAGCACGCTGCTCATCATCTGACGACTGCGAAGATTCAGGCTGTGTGGTGCTGTGTTCTAGAATTAAAGTACTTCGTTTGTTTAACCCTTTCACTCCTAGCATGTTTATCAGCATCTAATTTCTCCTTACCGAGTATCAGTATAAAACAGGTTGAATTTTTGTGAGAAATAAAAGAATTGATCAGCTACTCGAAAAGCAGAACATCCCAATAACTTAGGTCAAGTAAATTTAGGGAAACAAGAAGGGGACACGATGTCGCAAGTTTGGTTCTTGCCGTCACAAAAAATTTATCTTGGAAAATAATAAAATAAATAAAAAAGCTAAAAGGCTGGGCCCGGTTGTTGAAAGGTTGCATAGCTTTATCCGGCAGGTGAAATCCCAATCCAGTGGACAAAAATTGACAGCGACACTCCCGCAGGTTCACAAACAAGATTAAGAAAAACTTGATCAGAACTGAACTGCGCCAATTGTTTGGTTCAGAGACTCACGATAACACGGATTTTTTAGCCAATGTCAGGTGACACACCACATTTATGGCAAAGATATTTTCAGCTCGGACAAAATGTCTACCACAAGCCGCGAAGCGTTCTGGGTACACCCAAATGCGTACCTGATTTGTCGGGTGCTTCCCACATTTTCCTGGCCAGCTCTGTAATGAAAAGAAAAACAAGTCATTGAGGGATGTCTCGTGAAGAAACGGTGAACATGTAAGACTAGGAACAAAATAGCAACAGCGGGTGCAACAATATTTACGACAACGACTGTGACAACTCATACAGTCGTCCTAGGTTTCTGAAAACAGAATCTCACCTCTGCTCTTTTCGAGAAGTGTGTTGGTTCTTTTAAGTCCCCCGATAGAATATCGAGACACCACACCCGCTTAACTTCCTTGTATATATACACACGGTGCATGCGGCAAAAAAGGTCTTAAAATATTCAACCCGGGGATTGAACCTGGGGCCTTAGATTAGCAGTTGCAGATCTAATCAACACTGCCAACCACGCTGTCCGCGCGTGCAGTGAACTGACGTGAAATAGAGGTTCCGGGTTAAATTAAAACACATTTTTGGCGGTAGTATGACTAGTATACCAACCTAGTTCAGCGTTCTCCGGGAACTTTAGTTTCTTGTTAATCTTCTCTAGCTCAATATCTGAAACACCAGACATAGGTATGTTAGATTGAGATCAGCTGTGAATTTACAGTGTCATTTGACATAGTAAGTACAATTCAGGTGAATGTGTGCATACCTGTGCCTGCTTGATTTTCTGTACCACCTGAAAAAGTAGAAAATATAGGATAAAAATGTGAAGTGTAATTTGAAAAAAGTACAATGGCAGCAAATATTAATGAAAACTAAAACACTCTTTATAAGATCCTTCCTATAAGAACAAGAGGCTGAGATTTGCGCAAATTTAAGAACATGCTATGAACAAACCTGAGGCTGAGGACAAGAACTTTTTTCGGATACAGTACAAATTCATGGAAACAATTCGTTTCTTTACTGCAAACCAACTAGCTAAATGTACCTGTTACAGCTAATGTTCATTACATGTAAAATTGATTGCATGTACGTTGTATAGCGAATGAAAATCCCTGTAGGGAATGTATTTTTAGATAAACAGTGTCAGGCCTGACAGAGCTGAAGTATTTGGTACACACGCTAACTTCATTTTCCAGCTAGTTTATGTTTACATCCCACTACGTGTACTAACTGATATTTGTAAGAACATTTTAAGAACATTTGAGGCCAAAACCCACAAAATATCAGCCCCGGTCCAATAATGAGAGTGAACAAGTAATTAGAGTTAATTGGAAAATAGCGGGGTTGAGAGCAAAATTGTGGAACTGAATTGCTTCCGTTTTACCGGTACTGTACGATGGCGGACGGACTGTAAGCCTAGCCAGAGGCTGATGTGTGCTATTACGCATATTGCTCGAGTGTTTTCCAACACCTCAACAACATTTCCCTTATATACCTTCATACAAGAACTTGTTACCCCACTCACTTGTTATGACACTGCCGTCATCGGGTACAATGGCGGACAAACTAGTACTGTTTGAGTGCTTTACAACACTTGAACAGCATTCCCCTTAAGATATTTTCATACAAGAACTTGTTACCCCACTCACTTGTTATAACACTGCTGTCATCAGGTACAATGGCGGACAAACTGCTCGAGTGCTTTACAACACCTCTACAACACCTCCCTTAGTTATACCTTCACACAAGACTTACCCCACTCACTTGTCATGACACTGCTGTCATCAGGTACAATGGCGGACAAACTGCTCGAGTGCTTTACAACACCTCTACAACACTTCCCTTAGTTATACCTTCACACAAGACTTACC
>JAOBYE010211102.1:0-32858 GCA_025403585.1 Parazoanthus swiftii
ATAAAGTGGGGCCATAACTAGCGTCAGGTAGGGAGGGCAAATGCCCCCCCTAAATTTTGGATCTAGCTACGGCCCTGAGAGTGTAATGCCATCCTGTAGACTAACACCTGCTAGCTTTGTTATTAAAACCATTATTTAAACCATTATAGTGTGAAATATTATAAGGAAAATCCTCATTGAGGAGCAAAAAATAAATTAGCTCTACTTGCTCTTTTGGATCATTGTAATCGATGCCAGCACTTAACTGTAAGGTCTTTTTTACAATACTAATGCACTAGAAATGACATGCATCATTTGTCAAGTGGCTTCTTATCAGATAAATTACTCCCTGTTCACTCAGTTGTCCAGAATAAATATTATTACTGAATGGATGGTTATTTTTGCAATCTGTCTTTAGACCTCAGATTGCCAAGGTTACGGATTAATGTAATTTAATTGTGGTGAAGAGTTTGCATTTTGCAAAATAATTTTAGCTGCTCTTAGAGGTGTGCTCTTAAGTAAAGGAAGTTGTTGATAACTTTTAATTTTAAGTAATTTGGTTTTTTTCTGATTACTTAAATTTCTGATATACACTGACATATGAGTCTCGATTATAACATATATTTCCTGTATTAACGAACAGCACCTAAAAATTGAAAGATCACGCAAAAACTTGAAGTATATAACAAATCAAATCTTATTGAAAATAGAATATAGTGTCAAATCTCCAATTTTGTAAACTTATTCATAGAAGGAAATGTGAATAAAGTTGTTGTTGTTGTTGTATGATTTATGCTAAAATAGATTTATAAGCTAAAAATACTTCTCAATTGTATTAATGTTTGCACCTGGCTACTTTAGAGACGGTCGTCTTAAGAAAGGTGATGAGTTACTATGGATCAATGGCCACAGTCTTATTGGAGTCACCCAGCAGCAAGCAGTGGATCTTCTCAGGGCCTCCACAAGACTCGTTCAGTTGGTTATTTCTACAGAAGTAAGTTCTTAAATAATATTACATGTACAGCGATTGCTTAATGCATAGTTAAGGTTTGTTACATGCACTGTAAGTCTCGCAAACATTAATTTCTATTCAGTCACGAGGTAATTTTTCTGGCAGCAGCTCTTCGTTTTCAAAACAAAGTTTGTTTTTAATTAAATTGGTCATTTCTTTATTAGCTAACAGTAAGTTGTATAAAAAGTAATAAGTGAATAAAATAATATGTAAGTTCAGTCAAACATTCAGATTACAGATCTGTTGGGAAAACTAGAGTCCTATATGCTCATATAGTTAGAAGCTTAAATGAGATAAGACGTTTTTATCAGGTAAAATATATCTTGTGATATTTTGTTTTCACGTACTATTTCATGTTTACAAATGATTTCAAATGAACATTGTACAATCGTTTATGGTCAAACCAGAGCGGTTTAAGATTCACTAAGATTCACTGTAGTCACCAACTACAGATTTTTAGTAATTGATTTTTTGGTGTTTCTAGAGAGTTTGCCTGAAAGTTATCTTTTACCGTTTTTGTTCTGTTTAAGGACGATGGCTCTGGCAGTTCGGCAGTACCTGTGAAACGGAACTCACTATCAAAATCGCACGAGGATCTTCTTGAAGCGGCTGTGGACCATAAGCTTCAGAACGACTCTCTAAGAAAAGCTAAATCTATTGATAGCATGTTGGCCCATTGTCAGAGAACGTCCCAAGCAGCCAAGACGAAACCTACAAGATCTTCCAAGGAAGAGAAAGACATTCAAATGTTGCACAGTTCAGAAACAAACAGCAGTGTTTCTTCTAAACCCAAAGAAAGAAAAGCGGAGCCTGTGCAAGTTGTTAGATCACCAGTGATTACCGAGTCTTCGGATGACAAACGTCAAGCAAGAGAAAATGTAGAGACAGGGAGTTCAAGCGTCCAGCAAGGAGGTTATCATTTCACCAAATCTGAAGAAAGTCCTGACAGCGAGCCGGCACTGTTAGAAGACAAGCCCCTTTTTATGGGGGTTCCGAGCAGCTTTGATTCAACTACAGCTTCAGTGGTTGATGCTCCAAAAACAAAAAAATCACCACCGCCGTCAGAGTCTCATCTTGTTCCTGTTACCATGGCAACAGTGGCCTCTGGGCGATGTCCATCTCCCTCCTTACCTAGTAATGCAGAATTACTTAACTCTCCCACTGGAAGATATCTTACTCAAAGCCCAGTTACCATAGCAACTGTTGGCATAGCAACACCAATCCTCGCGGTAGGTGCGAACAGCAGAGACTCCCCTCAGGCATCCAGGAAAACATTTGTGACGAGTTCAGAGGGTGAAAAGTTACAAGAGCAACTGCTTACCGTCGTTCTAGCAAAGGGTGTTGGTGGTAAAGGTCTTGGGTTTACGATTGTTGGCGGGAAAGGCTCGCCACGGGGTGACATGGGGATATTTGTCAAGAGTATATTCCCGGATGGAGCAGCAGCTTCCGACGGCAGACTGAAGAGAGGTTAGCTTGCAAGCACTTTGCGATGACATACATCAGTTATCAAAATTTTTTCAGCCTTTGGACCACAAAAAATTTTGTTTCTTGTTTTACGAACCCAATGGCCTATTTAATGCAGAAATTGAAAAATAAGTTTCACAGTCTAAGAAAAATCGAGATAATCATGTACTTTTATTGAAGGAGACGAACTTTCTAGTTTAATTTACGAAAATGTTTTAAGTTACGTGAATCAGCGTTAATATACTGTATTGGTGTCTCATGCAGATAATGCCAAAAGTTTTTCTTTTGTGTTAAAAGAAATCTTGTGACAACTTTTTTTTTTTATTGTTAATAAAAAAAATTGATCTTCCTTAGACCTGAAATACTATGTAGTTGGCTTTTGTCTCTTCCTTAAACCTTTCCCTCCATTAGTTTCAGCTCACAACTCCCTCATTCGTTTCATTCATATCCGCTAGGTGATGAGATTCTGTCAGTAAACGGCACATCACTGGAAAGTTACACACACCGTCAGGCTCTGGACATATTTAAGGTTAGTATCAAAAACCTGTTCAAAATGTAAAATATCACTTTCGCATGAGTTGCATGTCAGGTTTGAAACTGCACGTGAAATTGTGCCAGAAAATTGTTCTCGTGTAAACAGAAGGCCTATCCGCTGTGATCGGACGAAAGCTGTCCGGTAAGAGTACTCAAATGAGACCTTGATCGCTGCAGAGTATACCGTATATGCTTGAATAAACGCCGCAGAGTTTATTGAACTTTTCGTAGCTTGAGTGCGTATATTCAAAAACCATTTCAATTCTAACATATGGTAGCAAGTGAAGATAAGCAGTTAAACAGAAACGTCTTTTAAAAATGACTGAAAATTCGTTTAGTGGCATTTATTGTCTCATGTGACTTGTGTCGGCAAAGATCTCGGCGTTGTCAAATGGAATTGCAAGTATTCTATACTGAGAGAGAGCTCAAGGAAGAGCGCAGAAGTATAGTCACTTTGAACTGTAAAACATTGTTATCAAGGAAAATAGATTCCCGAGGTTGGTTTAAACTAGATTGTACTGTGCTCGCTTTTTTATGATATTCCTCGAATTAACGCCGCATCGGGGATGAGTCCTTTATTCGGGGGCGGCGTTTATTAGTAGTTCTGCTCTCAAATGCGGCGTTTATTCGGGGCAATGCTTATTACGTACATGTATGTTGTAAAAGATCCCTTCAAGAACACACTGATATAAACTACTGGTGCAACAGTCAGGTCATGGAGCTAACACAACAACTTGTATAAGAAAAGCATGTGAATGTTTTTCTTGCTTTAAGTATGAGAGATCCAAAATCAAATTTAACCAATATGTATTATTTGATAAGTAGGAAAGAGCGTTCAGTTTCTTGTAGCTCCTGTTTATCCAAGAGTCTTATTTGAGCATTCCTATTCCTATATTGTTTTACATACATGTATAGTGACTTTTACTGTTTGAGGCAATTTTAAAATTGTTGACATTTACACATAATATATTCCATTTTAATCATCTAAACCCTTGTGGTTTTTCTGTTACAACATTTATCAACAAATGGTGCTAAATGGATTACAGTTTTACAACCAAACCTCTAAATAAATAATATTATTTTGACAATTATTCGAAAGCAAACTCAAACTGTTTTAATTAAGCGATACTGTAAACATGTTTTGACAGTAATTTCTGTGTTTCACCGTTCGCGTTCGCATGTTACGAAAAATGCAAGGTATATAGAGAATATGTGCAGGTGACACGTTGGAAAAAACATTGGATCAAGTTCGCAACTTGAAAAAAGCAATGGGCTACCCTCATTAAAAAAAGTTTCGTCATCATGACCATGCATCAAAAGCAAAAAAAAAAGTTTACAAAAAGCAGAGTTTTGTAAGTCATGATTTGAGAAAGGAGAAAGCAGGCTACCCGCAACATGAAGATCTACTTAAACCATACCAGCTAGCACATTCATTTAACTCTAGTTCACTAGTTCGTTTTTTTTAGTTAAAACTCTTCTGAGAATTAAGCCAACAAAAAACTTTGGTTGAGAACAAAGAAAATTCGAAAGCCTTTCTTAGCTACTGTCTTGTAGTCTTACGAATGGATAAAGTCTTGTAGGACAAAAGAAACGCCGCTTTGAAATAAAGTTTTTGTACATTTTATTTCAAGTTGATGTATTCTTAGTACGAAAATCTAAACAGTCTAATGTGGGAAAAGCAAAATGCCAAAAAGCAATAAAAGGTTTCCACATAGAAAACACATAAATCTAATATTTTTCTTTTTTGTTGTCGGTCTAAAGGCCGTGTTACACGAGTCAACCTGCAACGACGATTTTTCGCGCAACCATGTTGCGTTAAAAATCGTTCCCGTGTAACATGTCACCGGGGACAGTTGTCTGCGCAACACGGAGCCCGGCAACATGTTGCGAGTTTTTGAATTGGTTTCAAAACCTTGCAACACAACATGCAACATTGTTGCGCAGAAAATCATCGTTACAAGTCGACTCGTGTAACACGGCCTTAATGTCAACCGAGTAATTTTTTGGTCTAAACAAGGCCGCTGGTTGCTTCCATTTGCTGTAAGCACGGGACTTGGAAATTGGCCAGCGGTTCCCGCTGGCTACTACTTAGGCATGCGCAGCTATCATTCCGACTTGTCAAGTCAAAGTTGGTGACTAACTTGAGTCCTTTTACCAAATAATTCTGTCTCTCTAAACGCGCTATTTATATAAAATGGTAATCCTTGTTGTCAAAAAATCTGGTTTGTATACAAATCTGTGGATACGTTTGGTGCAATATCTGAAATCTGCAGCTTGTTTGCAATAAATAAATTTTGCTGAAAATCTCAACCTCGTCAAGCAAGAATCACCATCTTGAAAACAACTTTGTTTGGGGGTGCGCCCATTGTTTATAAACCTTTCAAGGTTTGGTGCATTCTTCAGACATTTCGTCGAAGCAGTAAAAGAGTTCGGCAACATTACATGTGTTGTGTAAGACATCCTGAATCCGTCTTTCAAACTCTTTTTACGAACTATACTCATAAAAATCGTAGTCCTTGTAATTGAAAATCTGTGATGTACGTAACTAATTTTTGGGTATGTTGGCTGTATCTGAAATATGAAGCTCATTTGCTATTAATTTCGCTGAAGTTCTTGGCCTCGCCAGGCACAAGTCGCCATCTTGAAAGTAAACTAATGTGTTATTAATGGTTGCAGAATATTCGACGGGGAATAGTGACCCTAAGAGTGAAACGAGGCGGCATCGGTTTTCCCAGTTTATCGACGTTTTCAACTCCAGAGTCGTCGCCGTCAACACGCCGTCGCATCAGCTATGACGTGGATGCCGAGTCATCGAGCTCTAGCTGTCAATCTTCACCATCCTTGCTCAAGAAATTGAGGCCCAAAAAATCGAAGAAAGGAAAAACGATAGAAATCATTTTAAGGAAAGGTAACTTAAAGCTTCCGACTACAATTTTACATGACCAACGTATTCATTGCTACAGCACTTAAACGGATCCAGCGCTCGGCAATGTTGGATGATATTTGAAGAGAAGATTGAACAAATAAAACTCTATCCAAGTTGTTCAACCTTAACCAACAAGGTGTTCAAACGAACCCAAAATGTTGAATCTAACAACGTAAATTGGACTGGCTGTTCCCACACTAAACTGCATCTGACACGTATACCAGCTTTTTGAGACACAAACTTCGACTCGTTTTGAACCATTTGATTTTTTATCTGCTGGTTCAAAATATTTTTCAAAATTTTCTTAGCTTATTTTTGGATCCTAAATTCAGTTGCTTTGTCTGGAAGCACCCGCCATTTGTTTTGTTTTTAATTTGTAAAATGAGTCGTTGAAAATTAAAATGGGCCACTGAAAGTTCTTCAAAAAATAAACCTTGATTACATTGATCATAACCAAACATAACATAGCTTTATTTATTTCTATAGCGCAAAATCCATGCATATATGATCTAATACGCTTTACATTAATAGTGATTATAGTATTACAACAACAAAGTACTTATAGAAATTATTCAATACAAATCAACAGATACTTGTGAGAACAATCTTATACAGATAAGGTGCTTGTGCTTTCGTTTTTATCCTTACAATGCGAACTTGAACAGACCGTTAACGTTATGAATCATTTAGTGAACATGCCATTCCGTTTGTTTTCAGATCCAGGTGTGGCGTTTGGAGTTGGTTTGGGCTCAACCTGTCCGTTGAACTCCAAGAGAACTGGAATGTTCGTGCAGTGCATCCTGGAGAACTCCCTGGCGGCAAAGGATGGAAGGCTGAGGTAAGTTCAGTGACGTTTCATGGAACACTAACGATAGTGGGTAGTTCCCTGTATGTACTTAGTAGCATTCGCGACCACTGATTTACTTACTAACCTGGGTTCGGTATCATCATTCACCACCTTTCGGAGTTTACTATTAAAACGTCAAAGTTGATACTATTACTCCTGATAACAATACCTATATGTATTAATCGAACGAATACTATATCAACGTTGTACTATATCTGCGAGACGATTACATCACCTGTATGTACTTATCCAACGAATGAATGTCCGCGTATCACCGGTGATACACGATACTTTTTACTGTATAAGCCTTGTACTATATCCTACGAGACAGGTACATGACCTATATGTACTAACTAAACGAATAAATGGCTATATCACCAGTGATACAGTACACAGTGTGAGTTTTAGTTCGGAAAAGGTATTAACCTATGTTTTGATGTATTTATATAACTAAAAACAGCTGACATTTTGAAACAGAGCTATACTTGTAGTTTCTGTGCGCACACAGTGTTTCGTTAGGGTTCCAAAATTCGCAGTTGCCTAAAATAACTGAAGTGACAGCTCTTTTTTTAGTGCAAGTGTGTTCTCGGATCTCGTACGAGAGGGAGAGGAGAATAGAGGAGAGGAGAATGGAGGAGAGGAGAGAAGAGGAGAAGAGGGGAGAGGGAAAGGAGAGGAGAGGGAAAGGAGAGGAGAGGAGAGGGAGAGGAGAGTAGAGGAGAGGGAAAGGAGGGGAGAGGAGAGGAGGGGAGAGGAGAGGGAAAGGAGGGGAGAGGAGAGGAGAGGAGGGGAGAGGAGAGGGAGAGGAGAGGGAAAGGAGGGGAGAGGAGAGGAGAGGAGGGGAGAGGAGAGGGAGAGGAGAGTAGAGGAGGGAGAGAAAGAAGAGGGAAAGAAGAGGAAAGGGAGAGGAGAGAAGGGGAGAGGAGAGGAAAGGAAAGGAAAGCAGAGGAGAGGGAGAGGAGAGGTAGAGAAAAGGAAGAGGTCATTGCCCTGGGATCAAAACCTAACGAAGATCTATTAGACGCACAAACAAACGAATGGATAAATGCAAAAGTCCTCGGTAGTTGATCGCAAACTACATGTAGTTGATGGTTTTAAGTGCAGTCACTCACTGGCTGATTTAACACTGCCTTTTTAAAAGTAATGCCAGCAGTTGAAAGCTTTCAGACTGTTGACACTTGCTTGCTTATAATATTAACGCATTTTTAACAGACAAGGTGACCAGGTGCTAGAACTGAATGGCCACGCCCTGTCTAAGATGGGTCTGGATGAGGTAAATAAGTTGCTTGGGAGTTTGCCGGTGGGTGACGTGCGGATCAAGATACTGAAGGCAGAAGGACCGGAGAAACTGTCTGCTCGCGCTAGCGATACTCTGGACAAGGTACAAAACCAACGCAAGCTACCGGACAAGAAAATGAAGAAGAGACCCATTGAGGGTAGCGTGGGGTCCAGTTTGTCAGGGGCGTCAGGGGCTAGTGATGAAATGGGTGAGTATTGGCTGTAGTTATTTCCTCTTTCAAGACCTGCGTGTAATTGTTTTTTGCTTAACCAATTCCTGTCGTAAAATTCTAAATCTTACAGATGAGCAGTCCAGCAAGTCGAGTTTGTCCTCGTCCAGTGACCATCCGTTCCCAGCTTCACGAGTACGGATTGCTGGAGGAAGACTGGTAAGAGTTCGACATAAGTCTAGTTAGTACCTCGAGTGATGTGACTGCCGGGAGGTACTGTACCATCTCAGATTACGTTAGCATGAGGTACGCGCGAGTCAGCTTACGAAAACGAGTAACTAAGGTACTCTCGAGTGATGTTAATGGTGAGCCGTACTGAACCATCTCAGAACACGTTAGTTAATATGAGGTACGCGCGAGTCAGCTTACGGGAACGACTATAGCTAAGGCGTTTTAGTCGTTTGCACAATTGTCGCAAAGCGGGGCTTGCTTTCAATACGAGACAGGTTTTTACGGACATTTTATAGGATATGTTGATCAATAATTAACTTAAATGTCATTTATTTACGTGGTGCACCACTAGAAAATAGCTCTTCATTGATAACAGGACTAATTCTCATTTTACTTTTTTCTGCAGGAGCAGCTGCTGGCAGAAACGAGAAGTATTGCTTCAGGTAAACTTTGGGAATTAGTAGACCCTTCTTACGCTTTCGAAAACCTGGTGTTAGCACTCTGTGAAAGTTAGAAATGGTGGTATTTGAAATGAATGACATTGTTGATAATATCTTCAAACATTTTACAGATGCAACCAGCGATGAGACCGATGGAGTAATGGAGGTTGTTACCATACGGAAAGAAGCATCAGGTAAACCGATCTCTTTAGGCTTTTTTGTTATTTGTAGTGGAGCTTACAGTGCTTCTCATATTCATTTTGTATCTCCTGAAGAGTGGAAGTGTTTGGTGTTACTTGTTTCTCAGAATGTCCTAACTTGTGAACCAGTTGATAAAAACCATAACATGAGCATACATTTTGAATCTCTTGAAGAGTAGAAGTGTTTGGTGTTACATGTGTTTCTTAGATTTTCCCCAAGTTTTGAACCATGCTGTTGATGAAAACCAACAAAGTGGTTTGCGATCGGTTCGCATGTTTTCGTTTCAAGGTCAAATTAAAACTGTTCTATTAAAATCTTGTACATTCTAACTGCTCTGGTGTGTCGGCTAGGTGAACTTGGAATGGGTGTGACGATCGACAAACCTCACGCCAGTACAACAGTGAAAGGAGTCTTTATCAAGAGTGTGTCCCCAGGTGGCGCAGCCAACAAAGCGGAGAGCCCAAGTGGTGGTTTGAGACCTGGTGACGAGGTTTTGGCTGTTAACGGAGAGTTTCTAAAGGGCCTGGACCAGAATGACGTCATAAGAATCCTGAAAGATATTCCACCTGTAACGAAACTGCAAGTTGTCAGAGCAGGGCTGGAGAAGTCGGAAACATTCGTAAATGATTCCAGTTTTGGATCAAGACTTCCAACTCGAAGCTCACCAACAAATAACAACAAGGGAGAATGCATAGAAAACGGCGAGGAAAACAACACTAGAATGAAACCCAGGAGTTCTTACTCAAGGGAAAGATTGACAAACAAGAGTGAACCGGAACAGTGGAGTAGCTCTGAGGATGAAATTGTTCCAGAAGGTTGTAGTAAGCTAATCATTAGCCTAACCAAACCTGCCAACGCATCACTCGGACTGTCTCTCATACCCAGCTATGGCAGAATGAGAGGCTACTTTCAGGTGGGTAACTACTTCTGTCGTATTTCTATATAATATTCCAGTTTCGTATTCTCAGTTGCCGCTGATTACAATGACTACAGACTCGTTTACTCTGCGTTAGCCTCGACATGATGTTTAATGTTGTATAATCAACGCCAAGTCGAGGCTAACGCTGAGTAAAAGAGTCTGTAGTCGTTGTTATCAGCGGCAACTACGAATACGAAACTGGACTATTATGCTAAATTCCGAGCATATAGTTATGCCTTTCACAACTACTCTGTAACTTCAAAACAAACTTTGTATTTGGATATAGTGGCCTTAATGTACTCAATTTTGTTACTTTTGCCAACCACTCCCGCACCCGACACTGTAAAAATCGCAATCTTATACTGAAACATTCTTTCTGCAAGTCTTCTACCTTCCAAGCGTCTGTTTTTGATCGCATAGTTAAACTATGGAATTCTGTCTGCAATATCCCCCCATTGCCTTTTTCCAGTCCTTCCGCCTTCAAAATGCTCGTATTTGAGCACTATTTTTCTTTAGTTAAGAATGTTTTTGATGTAGATTTGCCCTGCACGTGGTCACTCGCACATACTTGTCCATGTCACAGTACTTAAGCACGTCTTTTTTATTTGTTTATTTTTTGTTTTTAAATCAAACGGGAAGCGCCTAGCATGAGACCTCGCGGCCTGGCTCGCTTATTTGCACTTTATGTTTCTATTTTTTTCTACTTGTTTGTATTTATTTGTATTCGTATTCAAATAAGCTGCCAATAAAGTTGTCAAAAAAATAGATTTTGACGATGAGTTTATTAGCATCCTATTCTATTTGTTTTTACGGTAGAGTTAACTGGGTTTCTTTTTGTATTTTCGATCAGAGGACGGGATCTACATCCTAATCGGGGGTTGGGAATGTGGTGGTGGTGGGGGTCAGCGGCAGTAGCCGCTGCTTAAGTTGACGGTAGACAGGTTAATCCACCTTAGAAATCCCGTTGACCAGCCCGAAAGTGCCAAAGGATTTAAAGACATACAGAAACGTTTTGGGTTTTTTTAATGTTCGCCTCATTCAGATCTCGAAGAATTGTAGCAGCGCAGATATTCAATCAACCGGAGTTCCTGACAAAGAACGCGTTTGAAACTTGGGGTAGGATTGAATGGAATGTATCTTAAAGGCCTTTAATACGTTTACGTTCATCCATAATGTGTTGCATTGTTTCTAGGTTCGGCGTATTCTACCAGGCAGTGTGTGCGAGAGGGATGGACGGTTGAGACCTGGGGACAGGCTGGTGTCGATGAACGGGGAGGCCCTCAAGGGCGTCACACATTCCAGGGCTCTACAGATACTCAAGAAACCCGCTGACCAAGTTACGTTTGTTGTTTTACGAGAAAATAAGGGGCCACAATCGTTAACAGCTGAACCTTTTAAGGAAAGAAAACAAAGCGATGATAGCAGTAGTGAAAATGAGCGCAGGAATGGGAAATATGAAAGAAATGATAGGAATAGAGGCGTCAATGGGCTTTCGTCCACACCCGTGCTACAGTTGAATAATAACTACAAAACTCCAGAAAGGTTTCATGGGAGATATGCTAGTAGCAATGGAGTACAACGTGAAATATCTGGAGATGTGGAAAATATTCCTGAAGTGATTGACGTATCGAAGAGGGTAAGTGACAGAGCAGCGAGGTTCCATGCAAAATTAGAACAAGAGATTGACGAGCCTCAGTTCGATGATGATGATAGTGATGAAGCATCGTCATTGCCGCCGCTATATGCACCACCACCACCACCCCCTCAGTCATCAGATGACAGTGATTCGAGTACGCTAAGGGAGGGTAGTCCGTCCCCACCCCCCTTCACACCCCCGTCGTCCTCCACAGCCTCACCCTATCCGCTGTCGTTTAACGCCGAGCTTGACCACAACTTGGATGCAAACGTGGATTTTCCGCTTGCTTCTCGTCTGTCAGAGGAAATTACCGCTTCAGAAGTCAAGCAATCTTACGCTCCCCCACTCCCTGTGGATATTATTGATAGTAAACTCGGGCCAGAGGATATAGCGCCGTCCACTGAGTTACTGTCTACATCCCCAGTCCCTGTGGATCCCGTAGATACGGAATCTGCGAGTGTGAAATTACTACCGTTGCCTGAGCTACCATCGGTCCCTCCCCCACCCCCTACAGATATTATGAACACTGAATCTGAAACAGAAGAAATAATATTACCACTTAAGCCATTTCCTTACTCTTCTTCACCCCCTCCGCAAGTAACTGGCACTGATGTAGAACATGAGTTCACAGCATTGCCAGTGGCTACGTCACCCCAGAGGAATATCATTGACAGTGAACCACATACAGAGGGGGAGGTAGAAACCCCACCCTTGCCACCCTCTGCACCTCCACCCCCATTGGATTCCACAGATGGTGAGTCGGAAAATGACAGCAGCAGGCCACCCCCTCCGTTACCCATTGTTCCACCTCCGCCTTCGTTTAGCCCCAGTTTCAACATGTTTGTTGACAATACAGAATCGTCCGCAACTTTAAATGCAGAACTGATGCAGCCATTGCATGGTGACGAAGAATCAGTAGTTTTGAAACGTGAGGATGATAACACTCGACAACATAAAGTTCTCCACAGCCAGATATCACAATATCAGCCTAAACAAAACTATGAAAAAGTGGAGGATCATCTTGACTCGGGGAAACCAGGTGCCAGACCATGGACTGTTCCGAGATTTCCTGCACATCATCGGGTCGTACAGGAAGATTCATGTTCAACTGGCTCCGTCACATCTGAAGGAAGCGACGATGTATTCGTCTCACCAGGAACTCAGAACGAACCCGCCAGACGCAACAAAAACATGGTCTTGCACGTTGAAAACGATAGTACCAGCGATGTGTTTACTCCACCTCCTCCACTCGTCCAGTCTTACGTGAGTAAGAAACCGAAAGGTAAATCGCAACTAGATAATAAAGATGTTAATGCCCCTTCAGTGAATGGTGGAAACCTTCACAAGCCCCCAAAGCCCTCACTACCTCCCAAGAAACCCGGACTCTTAAAGAGACAATTGTCTTCGGAAATGAAAACGGACTTGGGTGGTACGTCCTGTTCTAGTGAAGCTGATTTGAGTGATTCGACTTCCACGAGTAATTGGGACAATAAAACAAGCAGTACTGAGGATCTTCCAAAGTACGCACCAGTTGTAATGGAAGACCAAATGTTCGGTGTTACAAGTGAGACGGAGGAAAGAGGCCCAGATCTTCCACATGAAAGTCCTGTTCAAAATAAACAAGAAGGGTTTGGGGAATTCGGGGGATTTGTAATCGGCAGTCGCTCAGACAATGGCCCTTTTGTGATCGAACTGGAGAAGCGGTTTAGGAACCTGGGTATGAGAGTTGAAGGTGACACCAAAGGGAGGCTCGTCGTGACACAAATCACATCAATGGGAATGATTGGCAAGGACGGAAACATTAGGTAAGGCATGGCTTCAGGTATGTCACGTGACAGAGTATGATACGTGTGGGATACACGAAGTTTGCAAAGTTGGTCATTCTTTGGTCTGTCTCTCGATTAGTCTCTCAGATTCAGTGCTTCAGTGGCAGAAATCGAGGGAAAAATTTTGCTAGACAGGAGATGTTTAATTGGATTACGAATATACATACAAGAATATATTAAATGTATTTTTCATAGCCAATTAACATCAATTTGCGTCCTCCAAGTTCGTAATCTTGTAGTTTTCAGCACGTAGCGTAATCTTCATGCGAGAATTATGTATAAGTTGCTTAGTTGCCATTGAGACGATGCCGGGTAATTGAACGAGATCAAGGCCCAGTTGTTTGAGAAAGGATTAGCACTAACCAGAGCTTAGAATTTTAACCCTCAGTTCAGCTGGTTTGGGATGACATTTCGAGTTGCAACTTTAGAAACACCGGCCTGGATGAAGGATTTTATTTAAAATTTACATCCACCTCGGGGTTAATTTAAACCCACTTTCGAACAACCTGAGCCAGACTCAAAGGAGTGGTCCTTGACATTCCAATTGCTCAGTTTGCTAAGTCTCATAGAACTAAATATTTTAGACAATTCTCAAAATATCATAATTTCGTTCGTGTATTCAATTCAACTCTAACGTGATGACATTATTTCGTTCAAATGCAGAGTTGGGGACATTCTGTTGTCTCTGAATGACACGGTCTTTTCCAGCGAATCACCAGCCGAGGCACAGCAGCTTATCGATGAGTGTCCCGCTGGAGATGTCACAATAGTAGTTCGGCCGCCGGCGTTCGACGTCGGTAGTCCTGGTGCGACGACCATTGATCAAGCACAGCCGACCGTGAGAAGCAGTCTTCAAACGTCAGCACTTTTGGATTCTGCTCAAGTTACTGCTTCTACGCGCGCTGCAGCTATCTCTAGTGCCAACCCTGAGTCCGTTGAAGTAATCATTGATCGTTTTGTATCACCACTGGCTCAGGATGACAGTTCGCGTGACGGCTGGTCAGGTGAGGAAGACATTAGTAGTGAATCGACATCATCTGCACCAAGCCTTCCATCTGCCCCGCCACCGCCACTCCCAACACAGCTGGATGACTATGGCATTGCGCATTCCATGGAGGAAGAAGAACCAATTAACATCGTGGAAAACAGTAAGGCAGAAAGTATTCCCCCACCGGTACCAAAGCCACATTCAAAAGGATTTGTGCTGCCAGTGCTGAAACCTCGGTCAGTTCCTGACCAAAAGGCTGATCGGATTGACAGCTTGACAGCTTTCCAGCCAACAACTCTCCATTCTTTTAAAGTACAAGACACGTCAAGCCCGCAGATAGAAAATCTTCATAAAAAGGATTTTGATGAGGAATTTTTCTCTCCCCCCAGTTTGTTTGATGACGATGTAGAAA
The DNA here is from genome assembly GCA_025403585.1 of Parazoanthus swiftii. Taxonomy (NCBI): domain Eukaryota; kingdom Metazoa; phylum Cnidaria; class Anthozoa; order Zoantharia; family Parazoanthidae; genus Parazoanthus; species Parazoanthus swiftii. The sequence continues at coordinate 14,864 of JAOBYE010211102.1, forward strand.
GCCTTCCTCCTACACCCCCTCCCCCTGGTGTTCCGTTTCCACCCTACGGGGGTAGTAGGGATGACACCGAGGGTCAGACGTCACCAGTTGTCCCGGATGTCTGCAACAATTCATTGTCGGATGAATATATCGTCTCGCCTCCCAGCGTCTTCGGTGATGACTCAGGCAGTCAACTCGCCACCCCATCCGGCCCCACTGCGGACGTATTAACAAGTATTGCATCGACAACGCCTTTATTATCAACAAGTGACCTCTTGAGAGAGTTGCCAAGACCACCGCTAGCATTTAATGATAGTAGTGATGAAAACGATGCCGTGAGCGACATGGCGAGCTTGCCACCAGCACCCCCGTCCCCAAAGGAAAACAACAGGAAACTATTCAAAATATTTCCACACCTCGCCAAAGATGTTCCCAAAGACAACGATGTGATATCCGTAGCAACTGCTGAAGATGATCTTGAAAGTTTGCCTCCAGCACCTCCTCCACCCAAACCGAAACGTTTAATTGAAGATGCCTTGCCAAGGGTTTCTTCAGAAGCAAGTCGCAGACTTCAATTGAACCCCAAAGAGATTGCAATGGAGGATAATGGGCAAGATACTGCCGACGATTTGGCTAGCTTACCACCTGCACCTCCACCGCCAAAACCAGAAGGTTTAAGACAGGGACATTTATCTCCGGTTCCTCCAGCGTTTGCAGATAGTAACCACATAGATGGATTACGATCGGCGACTCCTCCGCCGAAACCACCACGAGCAAAGAAAGTAGATCAGCCAAGTGTATCAACGTCACACCATTCTCCTCTACCAACAGCAGTGTTTTCACAAGAGAACAGCCGCGATGGGCCCCCACCCCTCCCCCCTGCTATGCATGCTGTTGAGTACCCCACAGAGCAAATAAAGTCAGAGCTGGCTTACTTGGATGAGATGATTGCAATCCAAGAGTCGCCTGTCAGTGATGATGCTCCTACGCAAATTGAAGAAAAAGGTCTGGAATGTTCTGCGGGTGTACGTAATGTTGAGTTGGCTCTTCCCGGAAGCCCTCTGTCGAGCACCAAGAATGGTAACCCTGTGACTGGTGCACGCCAGGACATCAGCGAAGATTTTGACAATTCTGCTGATGCCGACGATTCGCAGAGAGCTCTTGAAGCATTCTTGGAGTTTGAAAGGGAAGAATCGCCTTGGGCATTTTTGGATGAGGAAGATTCGAGCTCGAGTAAATCAGAAAGTTCATCTGCACAACAGCAATCAAGTCCTCGCCTTCAACACGAAATATCCCAACCACAGGAGCAACCTCTTGACACGGATTCAAAGAAAAATGAAGCAGAGCTGGGATTTCGTGACAAATCTACGCCTTATACTACTGACAACTTACACCTACCCACAACTGCTGATGCTTCCAAAACCAAACGCCGCGCTCCACCCCCCATACCAGCGCCATACGCATCCAAACCTGGAAGGAAGTTTTCTATTGATGTTGACATTGAACATATCAAAACCGCCTCGGTGAAGTCGGAGGAGGTTAGAGCAGTTCGTCTTCCACTTCCTAACCAGCGAGACAACACTGATACTGCCTTAAACTTGACAATTCCTGAGACGACCCCTCCAGTCTCATCCTCTAACAAAAGGGAACCACGATCTTGGAAGAAACGATTGTTCGGTTCCAAGACACGTTCAAAATCTGAAGAAAGATCAACTACTAAGACGGAGAAAAAGAATTTCAAATCCCTACTAAAAGTTAAATCTCATAGTAAAGAAAAAAATGTAAAATCACCTCTGCCCTTAAAAGAAGAAACAAAGGCCAAAACTCTTCCTGCAACTTTCAGAAGCACAACTGCATCTTCCGCGAAACATGATATCCAGGTGAAAAAACGACATGCACCACCCCCACCCCCTGCGCCACTGAAAATCATACCAACTCAGCAAGAAAGCCTGTACGAAGACGTCCAACCAGCCAAGACTCGGATTTCACCGCTGCTCTCAACTACTACGAACAACAATCATTCTGAGGAACCAGTTCAAGAGATGAGACAACTTCAAAGTCCAATGTATGAACCACGTGTTTCATCACCCACTGAAAGCATTGGTAGCGAGTCGCGTACTGTTTCGCCCACAGGCAACAGAATTCGTTCGCCAAAATCTAAGAAAGAAGAAAAGGAAAGAAGAAGACGTAGATCATCTCTTATACCTCCACCACCCCCTCCCCCTCCCCCTGTGGATATGGATGATATAGTGGAGCTGGGTGAGCTTGAGAAAGGGGCAGAAGTAGAAGCAAACCCTACCCTAGTGGGTAACGCCGAGGTATCTTCTGTTATCGAGGAGATGCCTGAAAAAGAGGAATTATGTACGCAGAAAGAAACTTATTGTGATGAATCGCGTCCTCAGCAGACAGAGGAAAGAGCTTTTTCTCTTGGAAGCACGCCAGATCCTATGTCATTTTACGAAGATGTGGAACCAAAGAGACCAGTGCCTTCCAACAAGAACTTGTTTATACCTATCAAAAATGAACTGGAAGAGTCGTTGGCATATCCCAAGCAAGTAGATATAGAGAAAAATACTTCAGTTCAAAGTGTTAAAGCTCAAGGAGGTTCAGCCGTTAGCCAAGAATCAGATCAACCTAAAGAGCCGCTCTTACCTCCCAATGTAATCTTAGCTGAAGCTCGTAAGAAGCTCAGACCACGCCCAGCTAACAAGCCGCCAGTTCCTAAGAAACCTAATTTCCTGAAGACGGCACCTAAGGTTTCAGTTAAGAGCAGAGTTGCAGATTCTACTGTGGAACCAAGCCTTGTCAGGAGAGCCGTGTGGGCGGACGAGGAGCCTGATGAAGAACAATCTTATGTCAGTGTCTTGGATAACCATCGAGTAGCTTATGAACATGAGAAGATTTGCAACGAGGCTGAAAGAAATGGACCACCCGAGTTCAAGCCACCGCCTCCTCCAGCTCCGAATAAAATGTCTGGTTATTCCATTATCAAGGACAATGATACAGGGGAGAGGGAGAGAGATGCAGGAAAAGAAATTACAAGAGTAAGTGTTGTATCCAAGCCGCCTCTGCCACCTCAAGCACATACTCCGAAAGTAGGAAATAACGATAACATCGAGGAGAGGGAACAAACTCTTGCAACAGAACCCGAGTATGAAGTACCTTCACCAACACAAGATGGTAATCGTGTCGAGCATGAGGTGCTTGTCTCGGAGACACACCTATCAAAGCTTCACTATAAACCCTTGCCACCCTTACCTCCTCACGCACGAGGCCCTGCGACAAGTGCTAGTCAAGATGATGGAGACGCCTCGCAAGATTTAAACCCTGTTTTGCAGGTTCAGCCGGTTATTCCTACTATGGCACAGGTTACTATGAATGAGAGCACACCAGAGGGCTGGGGCGAGACCGATGAAAGTGCACAAGAGAGTTGGGACGATGGAAGTACACAGGAGTCCTGGGAAGAGCCAGAAGCTGATGGAAGTTCACCAAATCCTTGGGATATGAAAGATATGGCAGAAGAGCATCAAAGTAATGTACAAAAGCGGAAGCAAATTCCCGCCTCAATAAAGTTCAAACCACTGCCGGCTCTGCCTGTAGCTAGAAACGCTGGAGGTAAGGAGGAAATATATTCGGTTGTAGAGAAGGAACACAAAACTAGTACACCTGTTCAAACAGGTCATCCACAGGCCTCTCCGAACGTAAAATGGTCCAAAGAAAAAGTACTTTCATTGCCGTTGCAAGACGATCGTGCAAAGTACGATATCGAAGAAACTGCAACAACGCTACCTTACTCACAACCTACGTTTGATGTCACAGAACCTGCGAATGATTTCAACGAGATGGCACTACACCAAAGACGTATGAGTTCTGATGATGTCCGCTCTCCCCAGCCTCCTGACCTACAAACAGGTTCTCACAGACTTATTCCTGGGCCCAAAATTTTCAAGAGTGCCAGTTTCTCCCAGTCGGACTCAAAGCGCCGTAGACCGCCCACCAAAGCGGAAGTGGAGCAGCTGATTGCAAAGTTGATACCGTCTCCAACGAATGCACTCCCGGCTAGTGACAGACCTCCAGGCCCCTTTCGCCGCCGTTCGTCTTCTCTACCGCAACTGATGCCAGATGGTTCATTCAGCACACCTGAGGGCAATACCGTGCTGTCACAGACCAGTACGTGTATTACCAAGAACATACAGGAGCTAGTTGACGCCCGTAACCAGGCAGCTGAGGACCCGGATGAAGGACTTATTACTGTTGAGGTTTGTACATATTAAAACGCACATGAATTATGTTGTGTACCAGGCGTTGTAAATACCAGAAAAATTACTACTAGGAAACCTTTAGGCAGACATATAGTTGCTTTGCTTATCTTAAACAGTATTTTCTCCCCCCTGTGTCTTAGAGGAAGAAACGCAGAGGAAAGTTTATTAAAAAAAACAGAGTTTAAAACTGTCAGCTAGTTTGTACTTTGGATTTACGTTTTCTTTTTCTCTTGACGAAGAGAGTGACATTTTCTAATTGTCATTGGAGGTGGTTTTGAATTGAGGAGCAATAATCCCCCCCGCCTCTCCTCCCCCTTGTCTATTCACTGACGCCCTAAATTTACACGGACTGTAATTAAAGACTTATTGTCGAATATTAATATATATTTTTGTTTCTGGAACGTTGGTGTAGCTCTTGAAGGAACAGCAGTCGATTGGTCTCATGATCATAGGCGGACTCGACACCCCGCTGGGAATGTTATACGTGAAAGGCGTTCAGCCCGAGTCCCCAGCTGAGAGATGTAATCGGTTACAAGTTGGTGACCAGCTCATCGAGGTCAATAACCAATCCCTGGTAGGCGTGTCGCATTCTGAGGCGTTGACAGTGCTCAAACAGACACCACCACTGGTCAAATTGACCGTGGCACGTAAGAAAGATCGTGGGCTAAACAACCTTGAGCACAACGAACTCCCACCTAGGCGGTCACGGGAGTCGAGAGATGAGCCCGTGTTCTCGTCAGCGGTCGATACCAGCACCCTGACGAAAGCATCGTCTGAGCTCACGCTAACCACTAGAAGTGATGTCGAACTCAAGCCACGGCCGCATTCGGTATCTTTCTCTTCATTTGGCACCCCGCTATCAGATGAAGATTTATTTGCTTCCCTGAGCTCGAACGGGTCATTTGATGACCCAGATTACGTACCAACGTATAGTGAAGGACCTGACAGCCCCACACTGAACTTGTGTTTAAACGACGTCCCTGTAACCATCATTGATGGGATCCCAGGCGAGGACGATATTAATGGGGAGGAAGAACAGCTTGAAAGTGAGGCTAAGGTTGTAGCCAGTAAGAATGTTCGCTGGGCGGTGAGTAACGACGAGTGTGAGATTATTACGGTGGAGCTGTACAAGGACGGCCGACAGGGACTGGGACTGGGTGTTGCTGGAGGAGACAATCTGAGTGAAAACATTGTGGTAAGTTTTTTTGTGCGAGCTTTTACTGAGACAGACAGGCAGACAGCGAAACGGACAGCAGAAAAAGTAGGCACACAGAAGACTTAACGAACAGGAATTATTATTATTACTATTATTATTATTATTATTATTATTATTATTATTATTATTATTGTTATTATTATTATTATAAATACGATCATAATTCTATTTCAAATTTGAGTATGAGAATCATATTCTATCCGCTTTTTGTTGTAATTTCTCACTAGAATCAACTGATTAAACCTGTTATGTTGCTATTTCGTAAGAAAGCAAAACAGTTTAGTTTATCTCCGAAAATCCCTGTTTTAGTTTCTAAAACCTGATGTCTTACACAATTTAAAGTTTTCGTTACTTTTAGATATTAAAATAGACAACGGAAGCAGGCTTAGCTCAGTTGATTATTGCGCGTCCTTCGTAGCTGAAGGTCCCGAGCTCGATCCTTGATGACTCCAACGTCTGCTTCGATTTTTTTCCGATCCGTGTTGTTTTTTTTAATACCCGTAACTGACAGAGGAAGGGGGTATAGTGCGCATATCAATTACTTACTGTCACATGTTACCCTCCTTAGATAAAGTTGCTTTATCTTTACCTTAAAAGCGCAAGGCGTTGTGGTCAGTGATTACTTGCCTTGAAGTAATGTTTTACTGACTGGTCTGTTCTTATTACCCACGAAGGTGAGCCATTTGTCGGGCGTGGTTGCGAAGGACGGCCGCTTTAGAAAAGGAGACACCATTTTGTCTGTGAATGGTAAAAGCTTTAAAGGACTGACCAACAGTGAAGCCCTTCAATTCCTTCAAGACACTCCGAGACACGTGACTATTGTGCTGTCACGTCCCAGAAAGCCTCGCAGCCGTTCCAAATCTCTGACGAATCTCAGAGACAAGAAGAACTTTGAAAATGAAGTCGCTGAAAAAGGCGCGTGGCCAGTTGCCGAAGACGTGACGAAAAAGAAAAATTCTATCAACAGAATGTCAATTCCGAAAGATTCTACCAAGAAAATTCCACTTGCGTATAGTAAAGACATTTCTGAAGGAACTTATGACCGTCTAAAGAAACGGCTCTTTTCGAATGGAAGTACTAAATCACTTAAATATTTAATGCAAAAAACACCAACGGAACCTGTCATAACGGAAGTTCATCTGAACAAAGGCGCCTCTGGACTTGGGTTTAGTTTCGTCGGCGGCCGTGATTCCTTATATGGAGATGCGCCCATATATGTCAAAGACGTGTTCAAAGATAGTGTCGCTGGGCGGAACAAACTCTTGCAGCGCGGGGACGAGATTCTAGACGTGAATGGACGGAGTGTTGGTAACATGAGTCACGTGGATGCGCTGAACATGTTAAGGGAGCTGCCTTTTGGTAGAGTGGTGATGAGAATACGACGGAGGTAGCAGCAAACTTCTGCAGTGGTGGACTAGAAGCCCCCTTAAGCCTGGGTTAAATGAGATTGAGAGTTGGTTGGGAATTAAGTGGTGAGAGTTGGACAAGGGAACAAATATATTGAATATGTTCAAAGTAGGGGACTGTAAGAAAGCGCATGCGAGTTCATGAGAGTTAATGAGGGTACATGAGAGTGCACGAGAGTGCTCGAGAGTCTGAGAGCACGAGAGTACAATGAGAGTTCATGAGAGTCAGTGAGGGAACATGAGAGTTCATAAGAGTCTGAGAGCACATGAGAGCCCATGAGAGTCAATGAGGGTACATGAGAGCTTATGAGAGTCAAGGAGGGTACGTGAGAGCACATAAGAGTCAATGTGTGTACATGAGAGTTCATGACAGTCGACGGGAGTAAATAAGAGTTCATGAGAGTCAATGAGGGAACATGAGGATTCATGAGGATCAGTGAGGGTGCATGAGGCTCTACGAGAGTCAATGAGGGTACATGAGATTCAGTGAAAGTACATGAAAGTTCATGGTGGTCAGTTAGGGTAAACGAAGTTTAATGACAGCCAGGGAGGCTACATGAGAATTCATGGAAGTGAATGAGAGTCAATGAGGACACATGCGAGTTCATGGGATTTAGTGAGGATAATGGGAGTTCATGAGAGTCAATGAGGGTACATTAGAATTAGATCAACTTTTATGCTGTTTTCATCCGGACATTACGTATAGAGTGTTATTTCCGCCAGTACAGCGGTCGCCCAGTTTCTCAAAACTAATCAATCCATTCATTCAGAATAAGAACAAAATTTCGATGGAGCTGGATGATGTATGATTACTGAAAGCAGTCGCTTTCTATATGTAAATCAATAACCCAGAAGAACTACTTCAGTTCAAAAGCTTTTTAGTCAGGTAATTTGTTCTTTTATGGACTTACATTTCATTTCTTTAGAATTTATCACAAAGTCAAAACTTAAGAGACGGAAACTCTGTTCTTGTACAAGCATCTCCACCCGCCCCCACTCCATTCTTTCCACCGCAAGAGTATCCCAAAGCTTTATCGCCAATTAATGCGCACATACTAAATTTTAAAAGATTGCATTAACATACATCCAAACTTTGGACATCATATCAGAGTCGTACGTATAAATAGTAGTTGTAATAAATGGCAAAGTTATACCACAGGATATAAAAGCGCTCATTTCAGTTCCTGTTTTATTAAATCTTTTTAAAACGGCTGCCTGTGTTAATAAACTATAGTATGTACTCTCCAGAAGTTGTAGAGTTCCCGAACCAGCAAGAAAAGTTCGCGCTCCTTTTGTCAACTCGTGCTCCATGACGTCCGGAGTGTTTAAGTATCACAGTTAATAAAACAAGCAACCGTTTTACAAGGTTTAACGAATAGGAGTATGGTTTTGGTAAGATTCGTCTAAGAAGTGTATACTGCAAGTCGAGACATTTGGCAAACGTAAAAATAATATGCCATTAATATTTTAAACATGTCTGAACTTGCATTCCAGAAGATTTGGTTGTTTAGAACTGAAGTTTTCAACTGTTTCCGATGTATTTTCCTTCATTTCGCTCGCTTTGGTTATATGGGGAAGTGAACAATACCAAATTTTAGCCAGGTATATCATGCACCGCGATTGGTGGAAATAATCTAAGGATACGCATGTGATATGGGCTAAAAGAAAGAAACAAAAAGTTACCTGATGGAATGCAGAAATCCACAAGAATACCTTGCTTTGCTTAATTTGTTTATTTTTTAAAACAGAATGCAGGACATTATAGTTGGTTTCCGCAAATTGATTATCGGCAAATACAAAAGACGGTAAAAATATCTTTTACAAAAACACGGGATTAAGATAATCACCGTCACTTGATGTTTCTACGTTACCGAAGAAGCATCGTATAAGTTGCTTATAGCGTAAGTTCAATTCTTATTTATACAAATTGTAATTTTAAAGGGTGTATATATTATAATAAGTAAAAACTACAGTATTTGTATAGCAACATAAAATAAACTTAAGTTTTTACCAACTTCTGCTCGTAGTAAATCTTAGTCAACTATAATAAGTACATGATTGTTGATATCGGCGTAGGGCAACAATACCAACCGCTAACCAGTAAACGACGCCAACGAAACCAGAAAAGCCTGTGTAGGTTCAAAGTATTCGATAAGAAACATTGGACCAACTTGCGACTTCCAGTGAAAGAAATTGCAATTGATTACACAGTTGACGCTAGTTTTGTCAAATATTAAGACTATATCAAATTTTTAGTGGTCATTTTTGGTTCTGGAGGCCAATATTAAACTGTTGAGTTGTATTAGAAACTACCGCCACCTCTCCCCCCACACACGCGCGCATAGTAAACGACCAGCCCTTGACATATATCAATCGTCGCTGGGCTTTATAAACAAGTCTTCTCCCTGATCTTTTTCAAGCACCGATCTCGTCGCTCCAAAATCAATTTCCGTCGCTTTTCTTTGTATCTTTACGACTTCACTTTTGGCAATCGATAATAGCTTTGTTGATCTCGATTAGATCGATTGGAGTAACCGACTATACCGCGAGAATTCGCCATAATCTTGAATGATTAACGACTTCCTTCTTTGCTCAGGTACGATCACTGTAACAACACGCTTTGTTTGTCCTCCACGTAGACCTTGACAACGGCTGTCAGGGACGCTGTAAGGGGTCTATTCATTCACCTTCAAGGAAGACGAAGAAGAAACAGATGACTCATATAAACAAAAAAATTTAGGGGAAACCGTAAGTTAGATCGGATCTAGCGTTCCCCACGTCAATGTTAAAACTTCTCTCGAGCTTATTCATATTGGGAAATTACTTGGATACTCTTTAATCCTTTAAGCCGCAAACACGCCGTATGACGTGTTGAGCTGTCTCTATGGTTTCCCTGTAAACAGGGTGGGGAAATTTTAGTTTTTTGTCTTAGATAAATTGCTGTGCATGATCATTTTCTTAGCCAGAGAAGCTGGCGATTTTTGAAATGGGGCGAAATGTCAGATATAGTCCCGGCGCCATCTTGGACGCGAAGGCAAAGGAGAAAATGGGGCGAGGAAATAAGTAGTTTCTCCTTTGTTTTTGAGTTCAAGATGGCGCCGGGACGATGTTTGACATTTCGCCTTTTTTAAAAACCGCCAGTTTGCAGGCTATCAGTTTCTTTATTCTAATTATCAATTAACTTTTTTTTGAGTGGACAATGTAAGAAGAATTTATATACTGATAAACTTGCGGGAGCTGGAAGGATTAGGTCTTGTTATTTTTCAAGACAAAAAAATTATAACACAAAAAGAAACGCCAATTTTTCAACCTCCAAATTTGGAAATTTGCTGATCACCCGCTATAGATACTAGGCAGTATTAAAACTACTCCAAAATGTGACGATCGTTTCAAGTTGTTTATGAAAACTTGTTACCTGTTTTCGCTAAATGTTTTTCTTTGTTCTTCTCCTTTTTAAGCTTGTTCACCTGCTAAACTATTAGCACGTGTGTGTAGGTCATTGTTTTGCCTGCTTTGGACAAAACTACCTGCTTCCTTTTTGACATAACACTTCTCAGAGCACCTTTACTCCTCGTTTAACATGGTGCTGTCAGGCTTAACGTTTGTAGTCCAAACTGTGTTGTTTTGGAACGTTTTCACTATTTCTGTATATCAAATTGTAGCTTTGGATAATGGCCAAGCTTTGACGCCTCCAAGTAAGTCACATTCCGTCTTTTCTATAGCTCTTCGTGTTTGTATTACGAGAGAAACTCTTTTTTACATTGTAAACACATTCAATTTTATCACGCTAGGCACGGAAAAATTGTCTTTTGTTATCAATAATGTGGTTTGTAATCCAGAAATGAAGCCAAGATATCTTTAAAGCTTTTGAGATGACGAGATTTAATTAAGCAAAGTCTTGATTTTCTGTTACGAGTGATTTACCCGGAAATAAAATAAAATAATGTATATCAATAACAAAGCAACTCGCTTGTGCGGATAACGAAACTGGTTCATTGTTCAGGTCTTTGATAACCACGATGACTCTATGACGCATTATATCACTTAGTTTCAATATCTACAGTTCCCAATATTGTTCCTGTAAAGTTTCAACTTACAATTATGAATCACTTAATTTGTCGTAAACTCTCGAGGCCTTTTTCCAGTTTTAGTCTGGAATAGAAAATAATTATAACAAAATACAATATACAAACAATAATCTTATTTTACATTTGACAATCGTTTTCACTGACGGTTAGAAACCACAGTTACTGCTGACAGACCAGCTGTCCAGCAGCAACTGCGGAGCAACCTCGTTTGAGATTGAGGAGGAAGCGGGGGGAGGCCGGGGGGGGGGCTGATTAATGACAATATTGGAGAAGCTGAGACACTGACACTTTTTCTTACTTTTTATATATCTGTAAACTTTTATAAATTTGGAATACTGGGAGGAAGGAGAGGGAAGGCTGAAGCCCCCTTAGCTCCGCAGTGCCTGCCCAACTTAGTTTGGCATATAATTAGGTTTTCAAGATCGGGTATAAAATAATCTATCTATCGAAAAACTCTCTAGTCTGGACCAAGTTTCTTTTCAAATTGCAGTGGGTTGGATGCAGTGGGAAAGATTTCGCTGCAACGTTGATTGTGACAAAGATCCCAGTAATTGTATAAGGTAGGCGAAGGTGCATCCTCTTTTGTTACATGTATGTTTCCGGTATCCAGATGGAATATCTTTCAAAAGGGGAGGGGGGATCCCCCTCCCATAAAAACATATTTCTAATGTTACTCCTAAACAAAAAGAACTGACGCTAACGAACTGTTTTGACTTTTCCCAGAATTATCTACAGATTGTTTAATTTATCTAGAGATTGTTTACGTACCAATGTTGTGTTGCTACGCAGGTTTTGCTTTTGCCATAGCAACCGCATTAATAATTGACACTTCCACACAATTTGTTTTTTTAAGATATATGTATTTTTTTCTAATATTGTAGCATCTATAGATCTAGCTGACCTGAGACAATTTCTGGAGTTTCTATCAATTTTTCAAACTACATAAGATCATCAGAAAACCCGCATGCATGCCATAGAGTTCAAGATGGTGAGTTTGTGATGTCATATGATGTCATTAATAAATTAACTAATTACCAATAGATACATTGTGGGCTAAGTTTGATGCTGTTAGCTCTTACAGTAAAAACTAAGTGATCAAGAAGTTATTCACTTAGTGATTCTACGGAATAAAGGCACCGATTATACTTGTCAAGTTTAGGAGACTGAAAATCATTCCGATGAGACAGGATGAGAGGGCAGAAATTCATTGCAACTAAATGACGTCTTCAATCCAGCTCGGAATAAACCGCTGTTCAAGTAGTTATAATAAAAACTTTTTTTTTACAAAGGTTTTTTCAACAAGAAAAGCAGTTTATTTCTGTCCGTCTAATGGTTCTGACTTTCGTCAGGTATTCGGTCCTTAAAAGAAACTTGCAGGTCTGGTTGTCTGAATAAGACAGACTGTCGTAAACGCCAATTTCGTATTTTGAAGATAGTGTAATAAAACGCAAGTAAAACTGAACGAAGTATAAGATTGAGACCACAATGCTGTTTTCACCCACAGTGAAAACTTGTTCAAACAAATGGCGGATGTGATGGCCAGCGAGGGCTACAGGGAAGCAGGCTATGAATACGTGTGTATTGATGTAAGTAATGGCACTCGCTTTGCGAGCGTAAATCAACTATAAAGCAGAAATCAGGTGTATTACACGGACTTTAAAGAATGTACAACATAAAGGGAATTGGCTCAGTTAAAAAGAGAATACCACATTTGTACCTCTTGAAGCATTTCCACATGACTATGTTTTCGAGGTTCACTCAACACAAACAAAACTTCTCGGTGAATTGGCGAAATGCTCTGAAATGGGCAGAAAATGAGCCAAGCTAAAGAGATCTGTTCTGTCTCTTGAAACATTCAGCACTGAAGTAGGTAGTGAATTCTTTACAGTTTAATAACAGAATCAGGGACTACTGACAGAATGCACCCATAGCAAGTCCCTAATTTTCATAACACTAAAGGTCGGGGTTCTTTTTGTTTGTTTTAATCAACGCAAAGTATGGGATCAGTTTAATTTCATTGGGTGGAATTTTGGTTTTAGTCTGACAACATCTTTAGTTGTTTTGTAGTAAAGGCGGTTTTTTACGTAGCACGTTCAATATAACCTGGCCTTAGGTCTGAAAACACGACCTTAACAGCCTGAACTCGGTCTTGAAAAGCTCCCAGTATCATGAGCCACGCCCCGAGACAGTTACTCACTAGTAATTGGTGGTAGGACGAATTAGGAGAGATAAGAACGGGAACAAGCAAATAGGTCTAAGTGAGGATGACTTTGCTGAGAACCAGCTCAAACTTTAACAGAAAATCGAGGAGATTTCTTTGTATGTTGTGTTCAATGCGAATGAGTAAATATCATTCAGACAATATTAACTGATTGCAAAATATTGTTCTAACTTCGGTTGATTTTGGAGAATAGGGTATTCAGAATTGTCTTACTCAGATATTTTTTTTAATGGCCATCTGTCTAGACTAGCCACTATGGTTATTATGGATGACCAGCAGTCTATCCTGTAAGTCTTCCTTCATTTTCTATATGAAACTTGTATAAAAATTGCTAAATAAACTCGTACCCCTTCCCCCTCCCGCCCTTCAGACCCTCAAGTAATCGGTTCACAGAGGCTGTTATGCGCGGTTGAACTGTTACTGAACTAGTAGGCGTGGCCAACTGTCGGGGGGGTGTACAACCACGAATAAGCTCCACGAATACCGACTCTAGTTTTCTCCATAAGGCCTGATTCCCACTAATGACAGAAGCGACGTAAACAGAAACGAAAACGTAAAGGACTTAAATCCGATTGTGAAACATCACGACTGCAGCAAAAGTTGAACCCAAAGTCATGTTTTACTGTCAATGTAAAGACTGTAAGTTATAAATATCTGTTTCTAATTTTGAAATTTGTTTTGAAATCTTTTAAGATACAGCGTATCTTTGCATTGATATCAACCGACGAGTTAATGTAAATAAAGTTTTATCTATATCTGTCAGACGTTTTCGTTGAGGAACTGCAAAGTAGTCCGACTACGTTTCCGGCGTCTGATTCAAACTTCGATATAAATGACGGAAGCACAGAAAAAAGGAATTTTCCGTTCTTTTCATCTTTGTTTTTTTCTGTTTTCCTTGTTCACAATGGAACGGAAGGTTCTTTCGTACGTATACTTTTCTCTCTGCTCTTCTGCTTCTGTCGCTAGTGTGAAACGGGATTAAAAAAGTCATCAAAATGATAAAAAAAGGAACGAGAATGTTTACAGAAATATAACTGCCCTTCAGTAAAGCTTTGAAAGAGCAAGACCTTAACTTTCCTTGAATTCAAAGGATTGTTGGTCAGCAAAAGAAAGAACCAAAGATGGAAAACTGAGAGCGGATCCCAAACGATTCCCAGGCGGGATAAAAGCACTGGCCGATTATGTAAGTAACCGAACTTGAAGTGCAAAAATAGTTTGTTGATACAGACGTTACTAAACCCTGGAAAGGGGAACGGTCAGTATGAGTTTGGAGGTGTGAAAATGTACAAAATCTTCGAAGTCTGGGGAATTTGAACAATTACGAACGTCAAGGATCGCTGTCGATTGATCGTTCCCCGACTCATATTGACTGTTCCCCGTTCCCCATTCCAGGTTTGAGTAAATTTCTTGTTTGATACAGAACGTGGCTTCAAACTTTAAGTAATCCAAAGACTATTTTCTCTAGTTAGAGGGAAATTTGCAAGCGGCAAATTCGAGGAACAAACGCAAGTCGCAGTTTACAATGAGTAGTTGAAAACCCGTCGACAGAATTTTAAAATATTACCTCAAATGTCGTCCTTGTTATTCAACGTTTTAGTTTAACGCAATAATCGAGAGTCGCTCCGCACTGGTATGTTCTATGGCACTAAATGCCAGAAATAGGCCAAAGTGCGTTTGAGGTACAGTCAAGTTGCCAAGCCAACACTTATTGCGGTGGAATACAATCTGTTCTAATATCAGAATCTAGCAGCAATCAGTAATGATAAGATGAACGTGCTCAGAGCATGTTAATCTTTTGAGATTTTAAGATCTGTTTACTTGAGCATTAGAGGATCTAGGACACCTTTTTATAGGAAGAACGAAGTACTGGATGATTTTAAGTTCAATGTGAATGCAGTAGAAGTTTTTTAAATGTTAAAATTCAGGACCAATAGTGGGGTTTTCAGAAGAGAGACTAATGTAAACGATTTTTTATTCGGATTCTTGTAATCTTTTTCTCACTTTTTTATTGTTTATAACCTTAGTAATTAGAGTTTTTATCCTTTTTTAAAAATAATGATTATTATTATTATTATTATTATTATTGTAATAATTATTATTACTTTTAGTATTATATTTATAATGACTCAGTAGAAAGTACTTTGGATGACTTGATTTCTAGCAGAGCAAGGGACAAAAATCGAAACTAAAACAATGACGACCAGCAAAACAAAGATGCAAATCAGCTAATGGGCACAGATTTGAATACATCTGTAGTACAGTTCCCTGAGGAACCATCATCTACTGAGGCTATCACTCAACCATTGCGGACGCATCAAACGAGGTGCCGGAAAGTTTGCGGGAATACAAAGCCGTCATTACGCCACCTTCATTTACTTGGAGCCGACCTAGCGACGGAAGAACAGTAACGGGCAAAACACTGACCTTTGATAATGCATGCAACGAGATAACACAATGGCGGAAAACACCTTCTTGCCCCTTATGGGAAAACGGGAAAAGATTTCATTGACAAATCAACTGAACACATAAACAACTGGAACAGTGGATCAAAAACACAGCATATCGCCCTTAAAGCGGCTACTGTTCTCCTTGCAGTAGGCCTTCAAAAACCAAGTCAGAAATCCAAAGAACACATTAAGAGTGTCCAGCGAAACGCCTGGCACTGTGGAAAGATGGTAAAATAGATTATCTGGTGCGCCAAGGGCGAATGATACAGAAACGTCTTACTAACTCACGCAGAATTGATCCTCCGAATACGACAAAAGAGCATGTTCCTCGTTATTGCTGGCTAAATCAACTTGACTCTGATCATGATCTACCTTTGCGATGAAGATGGTGGGGGCGTCCTTTCTTTAAGTGATGACGTCTTGAGAAAGCTCAGAGAAAAACACCCCATGGCACAGAAAACCCCCTTAGTAACTCTACTCTTCGGATCAATCGAAAATATCCCAGATGTAATCTACCAACAGATCAGCGGTGAAATGGTCAGGAACGCCGCTCTTAGGACAAAGGGCTCCGGGGGACCGTCGGACGTAGACGTTAATGTTTTCAGAAGAATGCTCGCGTGCAAATTAGTTAAGAATTCTTCCACGGCCCTACGCGACGCTACAGCTATAATGGCCAAGCGATAATGCACGGAGCAAAATTGACCCTCTTAATTTCGAGGCAATAATAGCACTGACTGAATCAATTTGACAAAAGGGGAGGGCGCGGTTCGCCCGATCGGGGTTGGAGAAGTATTACGCAGGATAATCGGGAAGTGTGAGTTGGAAGTAGCAAAACCTGATGTCATCGATGCAAGCGGTTCGCTTCAGGTATGCGCTGGCCTTAAAAGCGGAAGTGCGGCTTGCACTCCATGCAATGCAAAACATTTTTGAAGTCGACGAGACAGACGCCGTGCTGATTATTGATGCCTCTAATGTCTTTAATGCTCTAAACACAGCCGCTGCATAACATAACATTAGGGTTCAGTGCGCAACCATTTCACCATCAACACCTACAGACAATCTGTGCGACTCTTCATTACAGGCGGGCAATAGCTGAATTCCGCAAAGAAAAGTAAATGTTGGGATGAACTTTCAGAGAGTAAACTATCATTAGGATACATCCCGATGCGAAAAAGTGCTAGTTGATTACTAAGTCCGAGAAAGAAAACGCAGCCAGGGAGGTCTTCGGTGACACGGCAATCAACATCACTGGTAATGGTCACAAGTACCTTGGGGCAGCTCTTGGATCCAGGTCATATCTCGAGGAATATGTGGGAGAGAAGGTAGATAAATGGGTACACGAGGTCACTAAACTTGCAGAAATCGTCACATCACAACCTCAAGCGAGCTATGCATTCTCATGTTTGGTCTACGGCATCGCGTGTATCACTAATCTTATTTCCTTAGGACACTGCAGAATATTGTTGATCTACTGGAACCACTAGAGAGCGAGAACCGACACTCTAATACCCGCTATTATATGGACCGCTTAATCACCAAAGTTGAACGCGACCTCCTTGCGCTTTCTGTGCTTACGGATGGCCTTGGACTTACAGATCCAGATAGAGTCTCATCCTCAGAATATGAGGCCTCGGTCAATGTCACGAAACCCCTGGTGAGGCAAATTGTCAAGCAAATACACCAACCCCCAGAGGCGGCGGAATTAAGGCCAATACAGTTAGACGCACGTAGAGAGAAAGATAAGTCCTTGAACGAGAGGAAAGAAGAAGTCAAGAATCCCTCACCGCCAGCAACCACAAAAGCCGTCGAGCTTGCCTCAGAGAAGGGCGCATCGAACTGGCTAACGGCGTTACCTTTCAAGGACCTGGGTTTCAATTTAAACAAGCGAGAATTCAGGGACCCATTAAGCTTAGGTATACTGGGACTTCGTATCAAACGTATCAAAACAAAAATGTCAAACGGACAAAAGTACAATATGTGTTCCACTATCCTTCATGATAAGAAAAAGTGCACCTAATTTGTTTGCAGATTCACTCCAGAGGGCTCAAGTTTGGACTCTATGCAGGTATGAATCTTCCTTTCTTTAACTTTTATTTAATCTGCTGGTATATCCCGTCAATTCAAGTGTTATGTGTCGTTTATTTACTGGATCATTTTCAACAGGCACGCACAACTGTTGGTAATTTTTTTAACTTGTTTTTTCATCCTAGATATAATTTTTTACATCATCCAGTTTGATTACAATGTACAAGTAGTTTGGTAAAACGTGAAACTTGTCATGATTATGATTATGAACTTAATTATGATTATGATTATGATTATGATTATGATTATGATTATGATTATGATTATGATTATGATTATGATTATGATTAT
>JAOBYE010211103.1:0-17163 GCA_025403585.1 Parazoanthus swiftii
AGACACAGACACAGACACAGACACAGACACAGACACAGACACAGACACAGACACAGACACAGACACAGACACAGGCACAGGCACAGGCACAGGCACAGGCACAGGCACAGGCACAGGCACAGACACAGACACAGACACAGGCATAGAAACAGACACAGACACAGACACAGA
The DNA here is from genome assembly GCA_025403585.1 of Parazoanthus swiftii. Taxonomy (NCBI): domain Eukaryota; kingdom Metazoa; phylum Cnidaria; class Anthozoa; order Zoantharia; family Parazoanthidae; genus Parazoanthus; species Parazoanthus swiftii. The sequence goes on from JAOBYE010211103.1 coordinate 172, forward strand.
AACAGAAACAGACACATACACAGGCACAGATACAGGCACAGGCACAGGCACAGGCACAGACACAGACACAGACACAGACACAGACACAGGATAGACATAGACATAGACATAGACACAGACACAGACACAGACACAGACACAGACACAGATACAGGCACAGACACAGACACAGACACAGACACAGGCACAGGCACAGGCACAGGCATAGACATAGACATAGACATAGACACAGACACAGACACAGACACAGGCACAGACACAGACACAGACACAGACACAGACACAGGCACACGCACACGCACACGCACACACACACACACACACAGAGACAGAGACAGACACAGACACAGTCACAGGCGCAGTACACGCCTCAAGCATAAGTGTAGGCATGCACAGGCACAAACACCAGAGCAGTCAACACAACACCAAGGTGTTTTTATAGGTGTTAGGAAAGTTACAGATGTGCTGACTAACGCAAACACAACCGCAGACTCCAACACCAAAACCTAAACAAACACAAGTTTGGACAGAGCACCTAAGTATGGACACGATTAGGCAAGAGTATAACTCACTTGACTTTGAAGCAAATGACTTTGTTCCACAAGCATCGGGGACACCCGGTATTCTATTATTTTGCGATGAGGCTCGAAGGACAGTTCCCTTTCCAGTTCGACCCGTCTGGCCCGCATCAACGGAAACTATGATTGACACCTTCGGACAATGCGCGTAGCGTGAAGTTGTTGCTACAGTTCCAAAAATAGCACAGATGGTAATCAACAAATTCTGCGGATAGAATGAGGTTTTACACACCGAGTTAAGAAGAAGACTTTCAAGCCTTTATTCTCATACATGGTTAGCTAGCCCTTTAATGTTCTGGAACAGATCAAATAATCAACTCTAGCTTAAACATAAAAAAATTTCCCAATACAAGCACAAAAGATCTTTTATGTAACTATGATCTCCATGCGGTATGTTACTGATTTTGAGATGTTTTAAAAGCATCACAACTGTGTACATTAATCTTCTTGTTGTGCCTCCTCTATATTTGTTAAAGCATAGAAGTCTATCTTTTTACAATATTACTGGTACTGCTAACGATATTTTTCAAAGATTATTATTGACACATTAAGGAAACTCACGTTTATTGCAAATGAATAGTAATTACTTCTTTCAAACTGATGGGATGAGGTGCCAATTCCATACTACAATTCATAGGATGATCTGTGCAAATCTTATACGAGAAATTTAAAAGACCTGTTTGAAGGATTTTTGACGCAACTTTTGTCGCGATTCCCATTGCAATATTTCTTGCACTCGCGTTGTTACTTCCAAAAGTCCAAGAAAGTCCATGTAAAGTACCTGCAAATTCCGTGAATTTGAGTGCCAGGAAACTTGCAATGTTTTGAACAATCTCGAAACTTGATACAACGTGGCGGCGAGAAGAATTGCTGTAGAAATTGCGACAAAAGTTGAACCAAAATTTGCTAGTGTGAACGGGTCTTGGTGTCGCAAAAGAACATGCAAGCTTTTTCGTTTACTGACACTACTTGTTCGATATTTTCTTTGTTCACATGTACACGTATTTACGGATCATTTGTGACTTGTAAACATTTGATCTTGGACAAGTAGAGAGACATTTTTGCTCTACGCAACAAATTTCGCTTGTTGTCCCAAAAATGTTCTTCACTTCTCTTTTTCAGAATCAGTTCTAGTTTCTTTATAAACGATCTTACATAGCTTATCAGGCATTGTAAGATGGCTTAAGTTTTTAAGTTAGCAGAGCTGGTACTGATCTGTTCTTACAGCGATCCTAACTATAAAGAGGTTTTGACAATCCGTTCAAATTTCCGCATGCTGAGTGGTTAACGTGTCTGAATCGTAATCAAAAGGTCGTAAATTCGAACCCCGGCCTGACCACTGTTACACTTTACTCGACTTGCTCCAGTCGATATAATGAGTACCAGCTTCTGCGATGGATAATTGTCCTGTCCATGCAAGGAAATCACAGAATGTCATCTACGGAAACTGGAGATAAGGGCAGGTGATGCGTTTTGCTTGAAAACGCATGAGAATCGATGTGCTTTCACCTCTCTTTAACACTAAAACGAGGGAAAACGGAGTCCTCTTTGTTATCAAAAACGGAGATATTTGAAAACGTTTATGAAAACGAAGACTTTTGCAAATGAAGTGCGCATGCATCGTTTTGGTGTGTATAGTTGAAAACGGACCCTTTTGAAAATGATAGAGCGACGTCATTGGTTTTGCTCATGTCAAGGTCAATTGTTGTCGATAACATTGCCACGATTTCAATATAGCGGCGGAAACATTTATAAAAATTGTTTCGAGTTTGTTTTTGTTGCTGTCGAGTTTAATTGAGAGCTTGCATTTGAACATGGCTTTGTTTATTTTTTTAACCATTTTAAGACAAAGGATTCTATTTCGAAATTTTAGCAAGGTTACAGTTTTCTCACTCAACAAAGATTTTGGCAACTAAGTAAAGGCAGCGTCCGCATCCTATCGAACAGTTCTGAACAGGACCAGGACGAGCAAGTGCCTGGTGGAAACTTTCGCTGAAAATATTGTGATTCCTGAAGAGCTGAAGGAGAATTAAATGTCCACTACAAGTAATTATCGTTTTCGAAAACGATTCAGCGTTGTCAGCGCGGGTTGTAAAAAACGACGTGAAAACGCTAGCGTGGACGCGGAGCTATCGGTGCGTTTTTGATCAAATGAAAAGGGAGGGTTTTGCATTTGTATGGATAGAACCTAAGATAGGCATGCTTATTCCGTACGATTGCGTTTTGTAAAACCCATATGCCGACACTTGATTCTGGTCTAGCGGAGTAATCGTTTCGCCGCACCGTCCATGGTTTCTCTTTCTCAAACGTCATTCGCTCATTGATGGTGCGGCAGGTCTTCGTCCCTAATCTGTCGGGAACGTTAAGCTATCAATCCTATCGGCCCAAGGTTTGTTAGTTTTTAACATTTATGGCAGCTGAAGCGAAAATAAGACAAATGAATGTCTTTAGGCGCGGAAATTAAAACTTTAAGACGGTAGCAGCTTAGGAGTCTGAAATGGCTCTGCGCGTTTAAGTCCTCGAACAAAACATGAAAAAAAACTGAGCTTCACCTTTAGGTTTTGAAATTTTTTCTCACAACAAATACATAAAAGAGTATTATATGTACAATCCATCTCCTTAACCAATTGATATTTAACTTTAATTTGGAAAATAAGCTTTTTTTTCATTGCTCGTGAGCTAAAGGATGCCTGCACTTCGAACTTCGAAGTTTTTCTTAATGAGAAACGTACATTTTTCTACACGGGGCATAGCTGGGAATTAAACAAAGAAAAGAGGGTGGGTAAAAACTGTTGCTTTTTTGAGGTATGCCTGTAAGCTGCAACTGACAAAAAATAGGATATAGAAGTGATTTTTAGACCGTATCTCTATGTTATGCACAAGTTCCAATACTTTTTGAATGGTATAATTATATTGCAATTAACAGTTTTATACTGAACCTACTTTCTCAAAGTTTTAAAACTATTGTTGTGAGTGAAACCCTCAAATTGAACTTACCCAAGAAAGCAGCATTTCATGAGCAAGAAGTGCAGTTCAACTTTTCTTCCGGCAGAGATTAGGGGACACTGCTATTGCCTTCGAGTATCAAGAATTAAAGACACGTTTTACCGCAGACACTCTTTATAAACGGAATGTCCCAGAAATAATTAAATAAATAAATAAACAAAAAAGTTCGCAAACATAGGATCTGTGTTATTGTTCCGGTTTCCCAACACGTAAAGGAAACCGAATATTTGATTAGCTACGAACTCATTCGATAACCAGAAGTTTCTCCAATTGGAAGGTTACCGTTACATGAGCTACATAAACTGATTTAACTTCATTTGGACTGAGCTGACACAGCGTTTTAGTCGCTACGTGAACTCCCTACAGTCAGTTGTTTTATTTTGGTTAAAAAAAGGGGAAAGATTTACGACCAATTTTGGTCAAGTATCATACGAACCAATCATCATGCCACTTAATTATGTTTCTCTTCGTTATGAACTTATGAACTGATTATGAAGTTATATGCTATATATATGTTTTTGGAAGCATAGCACTCCCCAGGAAGTCTGACTTTCCACCGGTCTTAACAAGTCTCTTTCATTGATGTAACTCCTCTCCTTTAAAATTTTGCTTCATTGCGTTTGGAGTTTTTCTTTCTCGACTCCTCGTTTTGTATAACAGCCAATATTTCTGTGTAGTTGCCTGTAGTTGGTCTGAAGTTCACACAAATTCAGGAACACGATGGCAGACAGCTAAAACTGTTATGATACTCATACTTTAAAAAAATTCAAGAAAACCGGAAGAAAAGCAATCGAGTATGATGAGTCTCGAACCGGGGATCTCGCATGCCAAAGACACTATGCACTGACATACATATAGCACTCAGTTAGCTGTCAAAAAAAACCCATTTTATTGTACTTATTCTCTTTTCTGCATACAAAATAAACTCTGACCTCAACTGGCTATGACCCTCCTAACAGGCAAAGATAACCAAAAAAAGCCACAAATAACCCTATTGTATGGCCGTAACCGGGACGAAGGAGAAGGGGGGGGGGTGCTTTTGGCCGATATTTTTTTCACTTTTTTTAAAGTTTATTTGAGTTTTGTTTTCTTTTTGCATATATTTGAGGCAAAATACCAGAAAAAATTTAGCCCCCCACCAGCTAAAATTTTGCTGCAACGTCCCTAAATAGGAGTATGCAATGAGTCGTAACAGTTCACCAGTCGTGTGAGTTTAGCAAGTCCCGTTTAAAGCTATATAGCTACTGTACGTCTGAGACTTAAACTGAGATGTGCATTTTTATATTAACTGGGTAACGTACTAAATGATTACCATTTAGTTTAATGTTAAGTTGTTTCTATTTTGTACAGCTCCAAAAAACTAACTTTTTGAATTACTGTCATCACGAGTTGAACTTAGAGTTCAGAACTGATGAATATGCTTCACGATCTAGCTAGGGTATTTAGTTCTAAGTTGTAAGAACCGGTTTTGGTTTAATTTCCAATCGATCCACTGTAGAAGAGAAATGTTACTGGTTTAAATAAATAAAGTTTTAACCGATTTGGTTTGTGTGTTATCAGAGACAGTGCTACTATTTTAGGATTCGCCTCCGTCATCAATTTAGCGGGTCAGGTCCGACTGTCAAATTGTGTGAAAGGAACGAGTCTCGCGTGATTCGCAGAGCTATGCAGAATTGTGATACTGATCAGTGTTAAGGTCAATCTGAAGATGCTCATTGGTACCCATTTATTTATCAAAAATTGCACCATTGGTGGTCTGGAGTGCTGGTTATTTCCGCGTAAACACTTGCAGCAGCCGTAATAACAGGACACTCCAAGGTTAAAAAAACACCACTTGAAAGCTGGGACGTTCCTTTTGAAAAAATCTTGTCGAGTGTCATTTCCTTTTTTCCAGAAGTTTAAATTCCATTATTTCCTCTGAACGACTACATATTTTGTACTAGAACCACAGTTTCTGTTGAAGTTCATTTACCAATTCAACTGCAGAAGGAGTTGAACTGTCCGCCACTAGCCAGTAAGAATACGTCATCTTCATTTAAATGCGTCCCCCTCATTACGTTGTAGAAACTCTTAACGTTTCGAAGAAAGAATAGAAACAGCACGACAAGCTACTTCGTCTACTTCCTGTTAAGTTAACCCTGTTAGGTCTTTGGGGGGGGGAGGGGAGGGGGGAGAGAAATTGCCCGCTGATAAACTTTCTTGATATTCAAGAAATTACCAGCAAGTCTTGCAACTAATTCTAACATTTATTGAACGTCAAGATTATTTAAAATGTTGTGTTATGGGAATCATTTGTTGCCATGGCAACGGAGTTTTCGACATTTTAAAGTTTTTTCTTCCCATATCCGAACGAAATCTAATATAAAAATATTATGTAATGTAATGTAATGTAATGTAATGTAATGTAATGTAATGTAATGTAATGTAATGTAATGTAATGTAATGTAATGTAGTGTAATGTAGTGTAATGTAGTGTAATGTAGTGTAATGTAGTGTAATGTAATGTAATGTAATGTAATGTAATATACTAGACTAAAACAGACTAGACAAGACTTATATGTAAATATAAGTAATAACTTATATGTAAATATAAGTCGCGCAGGATTTTGTGCGATTCGGGAAAATATCAGGGCATGTTTGGTCGAGCCACGGTTGGTTAAGGTCGAGTCAAAATACCTGTTGCGAGAAGTCACCCAAGGGCACAGCACAGCTACAAAAGATGCCGATTCAGGGGATGGGCAGAGCGGGGCCGTAGCAAGCCTTCGAAAACTGGGGCACCGACGAAATTCAAAGGTGCAAGCCTTCTTGGGGGTCGGGAAACTTTGAAAATAAGTTTGTCTGAAAGCGTATTTCCTGGGTTTTAGACGCCATTTTATACAAAATCAATGCGGTCTAAAACTAGTAAAACATTTCCCGCATTTTTTAAGAAATGGGCAATTTTCTGAACTTGACACATTTGTTGGGGAAAAATGGGGGGGGGGGGGAGGCATGGTTCCTCCGGCCCCTTCCCTTGCTACGGCCCCGCGGAGTGGATTGTGTTTCCATATATAGGTGGAAGTGTTGGTGAATAGTTCTCAAGTTTGGAGGGTTTTGGTTCGGTTGTTGATGTTAGGCAGGCAGCCATAGCGATTGGTCGTATTCTTGTTTCCGTTCGTTTCTTGTTTTTTGCAAGTTGCGATAGTTTGTCTTTAGCAAGCACTTTGTTTAGGGAGATCGAAGAGCGCCGCTGCAAAATGAGCGATTTGCATTTCCAGAAAGGCGGCCAACTGACAACAAAATAAATGTCCTCGTTCCAGTCTCCATTATGATTTGTCGCGTCATTCGTTGTCCAGGGGCTCTGGAACTGCGAAGTGTCCCAGAATTCCACGGGAACTGTCGAAGGAAGTGTAATGGCCGATGAAGATGGATGCTTCCTGTCCAGTTTGGGTCGGCGGACTGAATGTTGGGGTGGATGAAAGCATATTGTCAGATTTGTTTAGTAAATTTGGCCTCGTAAAAAGCGTAGTAGTTTTGAGAGATGATAATGGTAAATCTAAACGATGTGGTTTTGTAAATTTCGTGTCGCACAGCGCAGCGGAAGCAGCAGCCATTGCGCTGAATGGCTGTGACATTTTGGGCGAAACGATAAAAACACGTGGACCCACCGAACTCCTGGCAAGAGGAAAGTCTACAAGTTCATTAACTACAGCCTCGCAAGATAGAAAAGATTATAGAGCGCTGACTGACTGCATGTTTTACGTGAATGGAAAGGATTGCGTGCCGAAGACTGGCGAGGTAAGCCATTTGTCGATTTGATCATTGATGATAATAAACCCACTCGAATGTTTGACACCTAAAAATTTTTCGTTACAAGGTAATGTGAAAATCATTTTAACAGGCTTTGAGCTAAAGCGTTAAATCCGAATGTCTTAAACTTAAAAGTCTGTTAAATATTAAATACAACTGATTTGCAACAGTCAGTGATTTCCTAATTCGATGTTGTTCAATGTATGTATGTTACATAATTGTATAAAACTGGATCCTGACTAACATTACATGTTTTCACTCATTCCACAGTATGAAAAATGGTTAAAACAAAAACGAAAATGAAATTTTGAAGAATGAAACTGCAGTGACAGTAAGAACAAATTTTCAATATGTTAATAAAAAAAATTTCATGAACAAGATTATGTATCAAATAACAATTGTTGTATTTTCATGTCATTTTTCATGCCATATTTTAGAGTAAATTAGTCAAAGTAGCTGTGCTCCCATATTGAGATTAACATACATGTAATATTAATACATGTAGCATATATTTTTAGATTGATGTAAATTTTGTACCAAAGCACATTTGGACACGTTTATTCCTGGAATTTCACTATACAGTGTATAAATTTTTAATTTATTATTATGATGGTTGAACATTACTTAAATACGAAAATGACCTACAAAATATTATAGCATTGAGAAATGAAGTAAAAAGTAGTAAAGGAAGCGTAAACAGGACTCTCAACCAGTGCACAAAATTTTAGTCTACCCAATACAGTTTTGTCATTGGTCACTTTTTACCAAGAGACAGATCTACATATACAGTATACTGTTTCTTCCATGATTTCTTCAGAACCTTTTTGATATTTGGTTTTTGTTAATGTGTTGTACCTACTTTCATTTGTCAGTGTCCATATCGTCATAGTAACAGAGCCCAGCAATCTGATCTTGTTTGTGTGCTGTGGCTTCAGAGGCAGTGTACTGATATGAACTGTCCAAATCGCCACCCAAGACTAAGCAAACCTACTTCAGGTCAGTTAATACAAGTTCATTGATCAGTGTTTTTTGGTTTGTGATACAGCCATAGTTGGTAAATTAATTACGACATTAGATAAATCAAATCCTGCATAAGGCCAATGAAAGTTTCTTATCAGCATGGAAATTCAATTCTGGCCAACTTAAAAAAGTTTTGTTAGTTATTATAATTTGAAAAGGCAACTCCCTCAAAGTGTTGAAATTTAAACTAATAAATAATTGGAATTCTGTAAATCTATTTAGGTTAGTATTTAAACTAACATTCCTTGGATGACGGCTTGCTTGAAATGTCTAAAGTTACAAGCCATAATGCATTCACTTTCATTACCTTTGTCTACTTGCATTAATGAAACAATCATATTTGATATGCATATACAGTACATATTACAGTATATCAAGTTCAGACCACCCAGTCTCTTGTGAGATTATTGGCAAGCCTCAAGAAGAAATGCAGAGCAATTTTTATGAGAAAAACGTGTATTTCTGTACCATGACAACAATAAAATGAAAAATAAACAAAGTAGAATCTGGCAAAAGTTTTTCGAAATTGGTTGGCAATAATCCAAATACAACAGTTTCATTAGCTTAATTAAAGAATAGGTTTGAATGTACGATGATCTTGGTGTAAGTGTATTACATGGTTAGAATTTTTCTTTTACCGCAAAGCATTCACTTTGCTTGTTGACCTCACCAACTTCTCCTTTGTTATCAGACGAGCCAGTTAGAGTTCAGCCTGCCCGCTGCCCTTCTCATAACGCCTTTAAGTGTACTGGGGAATGTGGGTTTGATGACTGTAACACTCATTTTATGGAACAAGAGTCATTGCAGGATCACATTAGCAGGGGAAGAGAGAGGCGGGTCATTCCTTCAGCTGTGTGTTCACTTGTAAGTTTATCCAGAACTGATGTGTCAGATTAAACAGAAAGGCCATCAAATGGCCCCACATGTTAAACAAAGTTGCTGTCCCTTATTTTTAACTTTTCTTAAGAATTATTTAATTATTACAATAATTTCATTTTAAAAGTTTTCAATTGAAAAGTTCTTTTCACAGTGCTTTGCAAATATTCCACACCATCTTAAATCTTGTCACGTGGCCAGCAATTCACATGTCAAGTTTGTTCCAGGTCTCCTCATCCATAAAATGTTACAGGTGTCATAAAAATGGATTGTGTTTGAGAACTTGGAAAAATGCTGAGTTGAAACATCAACATTTTTGGATTTTTAACTACAGTTTTCATTATACTGTACTGATATGGCTGAGGCTCTGTCAATGACAAGGCGCTCAATGAAAATGACAGGACGCAAGGATAAATGACAGGGTGCTGCACCCTTTCGTTTTGGCCTTGCTAGAACACTGAGCTTTCTCAACTTGTTTAATTTGTTCATTAGCCTCAAAGTTGGTGGTCCATATCTCCCTCCCCCCCTGCCCCACCATCCCTGCCACATTTTTGGACCTAATTTTCTTACCATTTTCCATCATTGTAAATTTAAAATTTTTCTAACTGGGTTATCAATGTAGTACTCATGTGATTGATATGTTCTTTTTTTAAAAAAAATCATATCTTTAGTTTACAGTATGTGACGAACAAAATAGGAATAGTACATGTAAGTTCTACAGTGTAAGCTGTTTAAGTCCTATGTTTGTAACCCAACACTCCTTCTCAGTTCTCAGGAAGCATTTATTTTTTAGAAAGGGGGAGTAGGCCAGGGGAATGTAAATGTAAGGGTGGGTCATTATATTTTTACACTGCCAAAAAGGGGTGTCATTGGAATGTTCACACCATTATCAAAGGGGGGGGGGGGCAAGATATTAAACAACCGCCTAGGGGTGGGTTGCGAGTTTGATTCCATACTTGAGAGGGGGGATCTTAAGTTTTGTACGACCTGTAAGAGGGACCCCCCACCAACCCCCCTTTTAAAAAATGAATGCTTCCTTAGAACTAGGAACAATAATTTTCCTTTTTTTGCAGTGCAAAGCTGTGTTTTTCAGTGAAGAAGAGAGGGCATTTCATGCATGCTTCAATGTTGCAAAGACAGACAACACAGCTGCCGTGCCACCCATTCACAGTGTTCCACAGCAGCCACACAAACAATGCACAAGAACTGTTGATCATTCCAGTACATACTGCTCCGTTGTAGCCCAGTCAAACACTGATGCACAATGTGCTTGTAACGTAAACACTGTCAAAGTTGCCCAGGTGCTGCCCAGACATTTGAATGTGTGCTCTTCCTGTGGTACATGTTATGAGAACTCTGGTGATTCACTGAGTAATTTTGATAGCACTACCGGCCAGCCTTGTAATACTGGGGGACATGTGTGCCCCAACTCGCCATCTGTTAGAAAAGGACAGGCCACTGCAAGTGAGAATGGTAAGCTTACAGTGTCAATCAATAAAATGAATCCTTGGCTGTTTCTTCAAGTCACGCTCAAAATGCTCTTTGAACACAGCTTAGGTGTGCTGCATAACAGAAAAATGGTGCTTTTGACTTGTAAGATCTTGAATATGGGTTTACTGATTAAAGGTAATTTTTCACTTCTGAGTTTCTCTGCATTGCCATCTTCAGGCTCCGCTCGATAATGAGAAAGGGCCTGGCATTTCAACCATAACATGTCACATTTCAAGATGGTGGTACCGGGAAACTCAAAAGTGAAAAACTGCCCACATACATCCTGAATTATGGACTAAATACATGACCAAAGCATCTGTTTCAGCTATGCAGCAGAACTAAGATATGTTTAAAGAGTATTTTGGATGCACTTTGGTAAATCAGCTGAGGATTCCTTTAAAGGCAAGAACTTGGGGGTTCCAAATGAAGGGATTTTTGTCAGTTGCCTATACATGTGCATGTACTACAAATTAGTTGGAAGATTTTAAATTTCATTCTCAAAACAAAGCAATTTATTTTATGTCTAATCTGTTTCTGGAACTACATGTACACAACTCCAAACTCAGCAAGTCAACACAAAAACAAACCCTTATTGAAATACTTAAAGCAGAGTTTACATGCTAAGATTTTGTTGGCCCAGTTTTCATTACAAAAATGTATGGGGTTAGGCTGTCTTCTCAGTTGTAACTTAGATCTTGGTCTTCAACAGGAACCTCGACAGGGGACCCAGAACCAATTGGAGTATTTTGGGACATAGAAAACTGCCCTGTCCCCAGAGGCAGGTCAGCTCAGGATGTGGTGCAGAAAATCAGAGGAGAGTTCTTTGGTGGGCGTCGGGAAGTGGAGTTCATGTGTGTTTGTGATATCAGTAAAGAGAAAAGGGAAGTGATTGAAGAACTAAATAAGGCTCAGGTAAGCATTAGATTATTTTAAAGTCGTCTGGCTATTGATAGTATAAATAGATCTGTACAGTCTGTACAATAGACCATATGCATAATGTACCCCACTGGCCATGAACAAAAATGTTGAGTCGAGGCTGGTAAGGCAGAAATACAACAAATGTATGAAAACTTGAAAACTGACCTCAACTCGAAGTTATTGTTTATGGCCATTGGGGCGTATTATACATATGGTCTATAGATGCCTTCTATTTCTCTGTAATTCTGCCATTTTAAACAAGAGAAGACTGAAGACAGTTGTTCCCGGGCCATTCACAGTGTTTTGATAAGATCGCCTTGTGTTCACAACCAAGAGCTCAAGAATGTCAACTACATGTAGTTGTCAGAAATATCGTATAATAAAATGTAAAAAAAAATAAAGAAACTTTCTTTAACGAGGGTAACACGTGTCAGTAATTAAATAATATTAACTTGTGACCCTTGATGCGCACTTTACCCCCTTCTTATGTGAGTTCGCGGTACGGAAGAGTTCCGATCAGTTTATACACGTAATTTCTATGTCAATTAGTAGTAGTGAACCTTCCATCCCACTGAAACGTACCAGTATGTTCTCTTACGGAAGATATCATCATATAGCTTTTTGTTTCATGGAAGATATCATCATATAGCAATTTTTTTCACGGAAGATATCATCATATGCAGTAGCGTTTTATTTCTCGGAAGATATCATCAAATAGCATTTTTTTTCACGGAAGATATCATCATATACAGTAGCGTTTTATTTCTCGGAAGATATCATCATATAGCATTTTTTTTCACGGAAGATATCATCATATACAGTAGCGTTTTATTTCTCGGAAGATATCATCAAATAGCATTTTCTTTTACGGAAGATATCTTCATAATTATAGCATTTTCTTTCACGGAAGATATTATATAACATTTTCTTTCACGGAAGGTACCATCGTATAGCATTTCTTTTCCTTAAAATTGTCTAAAATATGAGTCACAGAACAACATGAAAGTATGTAAAAGAGAGAGAATTGATTATTCTGTGTGGCTAAATAAGTATCATTGCATCATTGGGTGATGTTAAGCCATTAATAATCTTATTGATAGGTCACCGTAGTTCATATCAACGCCACTTCCAAGAACGCTGCTGACGACAAGTTACGTCAAAGCCTGCGGCGGTTTGCGCAGTCCTACCCTGCTCCCGCAAGTGTGGTCTTGGTGTCGGGGGACATCAACTTTGCAGCAGAGCTGTCTGATTTGCGCCACCGACACAATCTCAGAGTAATCTGTTTGCACAACGCCCAAGCACAAACAGCGCTTCTCACCTGTGCCCACGAAGCGCACAGATTCGATCATTTTACTTCTGATCTTCCTTTCACTCCAGCCGTAAAGGTAAAATTTTAGAAAGTTGTTAAAGATACTGATAGAGTGACTTTCGTTTGACCTTAAAAACGCGTTCGCAAATTTTCCACTTTTTGTTTCGTCAACCAGTGGCGGGAAAGCTACGAACACAAACACTGTCGTGGATTTCTACACCTCTGTTCGTTTATCCAAATGCAATAAAAACTACAAACGTGAGCATAACAGATACAGGCGATGGTACAATTTTCGTGCTTGCATGCGCTCAGTTCGTCAAGCCAATCAGAAGTTCCCCGCGTTCATAGTAGCACGTTCTGTTCCCACCGCCAATAAGCATCGTTCGAGCTCTGTTCGCGTTTTGTTTGAGTGTTTTAATTTCAAGGTCAAGCGAAAACCGCTCTATGCTACACAGTTGTATTGGTACCTTTGTTTAGCTTCAGTGGATCTATTAATCTTATTTTCGTCTTAGAAGTAGGAGGTTTGTTACCCTGCGAGCAGTGGTTTTCTCCTCTCTTAGGCCGGCGGAAAAGTGAGGGAGAGAAACCACTGCGAGCGACCGTTAGCCCAGGTCCAGAGACTTGCATGAATAAATTAACTAAAAAGCAGTAAAACCTGTTTGAAATCCTGTTTTTCTCTCCCTCGCTTTTCCGCCGGCCTAAGAGAGGAGAAAACCACTGCTCGCAGGGTAGAAGTTTGTTCGTTTGTTCGCTTAATTAGTTCCTGCTTTTACTGGCGTTTGTTAAAATAAGATGCAGTATACAGGACTGCGACTACATGTAGCTTGCAGGAGCCTAAATGTCTTAAAGTCTTGGTAGACAAACGTTTTACATTTCTTGATTTGCAGATTCAACTGTGAAGTATTAAAAAAGCGATACATTTTTATTGAATGTTTTTTGCTTTCAGGTTACAGAAGATACTGGCTTGTCATCGGAACTTACGGTCCTGAATCTTCCACTAGGAAAAGACGCAGCTCAAGTTAAGATCAAACTGAAAAAATTGTCTGACAACTGTGGAGGGAAAGTCATTAGTGTAACTGGAAGTTGTGCCGTAATCAAGTTTCCTAATGCCCTCAGTGCTGCAAGGTACAATATATGTACTTGTACTAGACTATTTGTTCTTTACTGAATAAAAAGGATCATCAGGCCAGTTATTCTTATCGAAATAGCACGCGCAATTAATGAATAATCTGCTCGCTCTGTCCCACTCCTTAAAGAAAACAGAATTTGGTTCTACTTTTCGTAGTGGCTGTAGCCATTTTTTTCAAGTTGCAGAGCTATTGCACCGTATAACGATCCTTGCAAAATGGCCTTAAACAGAAGGTATATCCGCTATGGTTTTTACAACGGCACGAAAGCTACCAGAATACTTTTCCGACTTTGTTTTGTGAGATAATACAGTGCCAATTGTTCTGCCATCCGATAAAAGGTTTGAAAAGGTTGAATATGAAAGAAAATGCACAAGGCATTCTGGTAGTTGTTCATGTAGTAACTTGACGCCAACATGCAAATGCCGGTCTTGTTGAATGAACGAACAAGAAGGAAAGGGGGTGCTCTCAGTTGTTTCAAAGAAAAAGTTACCGTACCTGTATGTTAAGAAGGTTCGCTTCCAACTTTTAGGGCCAAAAAGAGAATGGACAAGGAAGATGTCTTTGGTTCAGCCATTCAAGTGGTTTATTCAACTGGCGACGTGAATCGATACGTTGGCAGCCCAAATAAGACAAAGAAAAGAACAGAGGAAACAAAAGTTGGCACAAAAAATGGGAATAGTACGACATATAGATTGCTACAGAGGGATAGAACAGCTGGTTCAGGAACAGGTGACACAAATAGTGAACTGTACGTGAACATACCTGAGAAGTTGTTACCAGATGGAAGAGTTTCTTCTTTAATTGGCAAGAGTTCTTTGTCTGACGTTACATGCATAGGAAGTGAGGATCACAGTACACAGCTGCAAAGTAAATACACCGTAGAAAATAAAGATCAAACTGGATCAAAGCAAAGTGTCAAGCAAGCAGTACCTCCACAACCGTACCCCAACCAGCCCGGATTTCTCAACAACAACGCTTATCCTAACGTCTGGCCGAATCAATTCTATCACAACATGTTGAACATGCCATCTCAACCATCGGGAATTCCTGGAATAACCCCCTTGACAGGGCCGATTGTGGGGGCCCCACCACACCTAACAGCCTCGTGGCTGGCCAATCTTCATAACCTTTCTGTATTAGAACAGCAGAGAGGAGGAATAGATTTACTAGTAACCAACCTGGATGAAACAGTCAGCAAGAAGGAACTAAAGAAGAAACTGGCGTCAGTGTTTAGGGAGCATTGCAAGGTACGCTCTGTTGTGGATAGTAGTGCGAAACAAAACACTGGCAATAGTTTTAAAAGTTACGAATTCTCTGAGATTTATTATTGGGACGTTTTAATCGAAAATTTTATTCGTTATTAGAAGGATTGGAGAGACTATTAAGAAGGGGAAAAAGTTTTCGAGCGCAACTAACACTGTTCTACAGCGAGCGAGTGTTACTCTTCGGATATTGCATACTCAACATACGTTTGTCACTAGTTTTGTTTTCACAATACGAACACTTTTTCCAGTTAATCAAATTCTCTTTTTGTCTTGAAAGTGTGTCCTTTTTTCATTAAAAAACTTCTTGTAATACTTTAAGAGTTTCTTTATTTTTTCCTAGGCCCCGGGAAACTCCTGGAAAACAGTTGTTTGCAACTTGCTCTTGAAGTTTTCCGGGATTGATGACGTTTACTAACAATGCGTACTGGCAGTATTTATAAGGAATTATTTGACGCGAATGAAGATTTGTCAGAATTTTGGCTAATTTGAAAAATGTTGTGCTTTTCTAAAATAACATAAAAGCTTTTTGAGATGGTTTTTGTAAATGTTGCCATGACTGTTATAGGGCGGGTTTTGAAAATTCGTGAAATTTTAAATACCAAACCAGTTAAATACTTGGTATATGTATACATATTGTATAGCTCTATTTTATCATCTTGCAGGTTTACTCGGTGATACTACACTCTGGTGAGGGCATTCCCTTGCGAGCTTTTATCAAAGTACCAAAAATATCTGATGCACATCTTGCAATGTCGAAAGTCAATCAACAGCAGATCTTCAATACCAGCGTCACAGTAACAATAGCTTCAGAGAAAGAGAAAGAATTATGTTTCCTTCGGTGTGAAGTGACCTCCATCCTTAAAGAGACACCATTGCACTGGACACCGCTCAATAAGTTTCTCAGTGAGTACTATGAAAAGTGTTCAAAGTCTTTCGACACAAATTCGTTAAACCTTATTCAAGATCTAGTTCTTGTCAATGGTACTCCAGGAAATCAGACCATCAGTTTGGTGACACATGCTGTTGCTACTGCGCATGTTACAGTTGAACAGGAAAGCTTTGCCTGGGAAGTGCATGGCGTGCTAAGAGGGCATGGTGGTGAAGTGGAGGTTGCAGCTTTTGCTGCTCTCTACTGGCTCAAGTACGGAAAGATGATCGAGATCGCCAATAATGGTGTGACACTTGAAGGTGCATTAAACAAGGTACCGAATGTCATCGTCACTGTGAAGGAGAATGAAAGTAAAGTTGTGACTTGGATTAAACAAGGTGCAAGAAACGGTAAGTTTTTGGCAAATAGTGTTATTGTTATGATTATTACTACTACTACTACTACTACTACTATTATTATTATTATTATTATTATTATTATTATTATCATTATACAATACAATAGTTTTATTGTTACCATTTAAATATCTTATGCAGCGCTTACAGTTAAACAAAAATACAAGTATATAATGGTGTAATGGTACAGTTAAACTTACATTTTAAACAAAAATACAAATATATAATGGTAAGTATACTACATTTGCAGAGGTATTAACGTGGAGGACATAATGATATAATGCACTGATAAGATAATGGCAAGGCAATTTGAAAAGAAACCACATGGC
>JAOBYE010211214.1:0-17162 GCA_025403585.1 Parazoanthus swiftii
CAGGATGAACCCTTTCACCTTTCCTTTTCTTACCAGCACCACCACACAGTTTGTAGCACAATGTTAGTTCACCAGCAAAAGGAACAGAAATAGCTTGTTCACATCCAACAGCTTGCCCATTCAGTGACAGATAACAGTTTTTTTCAAGTATGGGGCAAAGATTAGAAAGTAGAGATAAAATAGCATCACTAGTGAACTCTCCATGCTGCAGGTTTAGACTCTCTTTACCACTAGGTGTATTTATACTAACTGAACAGGTTGGATTAAAGTTACATTGTCCAACAGATTCTGAACTTTTTAAGTTTTCACATATCAGTGTATCATTGTTTGGTTCAGCATTTTTGCTCAAAACGTAAACATCATCAGCAGCAGTACCCCTGCTTGCTTTTCTCAAGCAATTAAGTGAAAAACAACTCAAAAGTTTGGATAGTTTGGGCATACTGCACAGATTAGTCCATTACAAAGGATTAGATGTCCATAACATTCTCAATTAGCAACAAATTAACGACTGAAAAACAAGCAACAGCGTTCAAGTCTGTTTGCAATTGAAGTTTTAGCGCCATGCAAACGAATTAATCTGTTAAAAATAACAGCAAAGCTAGGGTTTCATTAGTAAAACGTAAAACTTCTTACAAACAAGAAACCACATGACAAATTAAAGATGGCGGCGGTCGATCAGTCACTGCGAATTGCAAAACGACAACCCATTACCTTGGCCGACAGTCCTCAGAGGAGCTGGTAGGTTTTCATATTCGGCAAGGCACTGAAACAGAAACAAACACAAAGTTGTAAACAAAAAAGCGCTGGCAAAAATGCACAGTAACACTGAGGAGCGGCGCCATGGGGAATTGTTTGAGAATCAGCTGAGTGGAGAATGAAAAGACAAAACTCATACCGAGTAGGTGTAATATATTCCAGCGATCTGGTGTTCTAAAATCGAACTTTTCCGGGGAAATTCTTAGATGTTCCAACCTCTATTACAGAAAAACTGTAAAAGGCACCAACCCGAAAATTTTATCTACGAACTACAATTTTATCAATCTTTCTCTAAAGGAGAAAATCAGCGACATCTGATTTTAGAAACGAAATTGTGTCAAAATGATTCACACAGTACTTTTCAGGCTTGGAAATGTGCGTTGTCTTTCAACGATCAATAGAGGTTGATCGAGCTCTAAAATTTACATAACTTGTCATTGATTAATAAGAATTAAGAACAGTGTAAAGGCTTACCATGAATATTCGATGACATGTTGCTTCGTCTGCCCTCACGAGCTGTCCAAGTTCGCGCCAAAAATTATTGAAATTTTCTTTTTTTGGCCGTGAGGGAGTTGGGGGACTGGTGCTGCACGTAAAACTCGCCGTTTTTCGGGCCGTTTCGCACGTTGGCGCATTGACTGCAACGGGACGACGAGATGACAAGACGACATGACAAAATGACGTGACGACGAGCTAGATGAAATGACGTGACGGGATGACGAGACGAAACGACGAGACGAAACGACGAGATGACGATACAACATGATAAGACGAAACGACATGACGCGATGACGAGATGAGGTGACGACGAGCTAGATGAAATGACATGACGAGATGACAAAAGATGAAACGACGAGACGAGATGACAAAACGACGAGATGAAGCGATGACGATATGCAAGGAGACAAAGCGACGTGACGGGATGACGAGACGAAACGACGAGATGACGATACAACATGACAAGACGAAACGACAAGACGCGATGACGAGATGACGAGATGAGGTGACGATGGGATGAAACGACGAGATGAACATTTTGTCCGGGAATTGACGGCATAGGTGTAGATTATGTCCTGGACTGTAAATGGTACTGACCTGACTCTCTTTTTTGCATAATTCATTACGTTTCCTTTGTAGTCCACGGTCAGGTTTTAATTCCTCAAACACCGCTCTTGATCACACTGTAAGCTAGTGCTGGGCTGTTTTAGTAGTGTATCTACTGAAATTCCAAGCTGTTTAACGGCATCTGTTCCGAAGACTGAGGCCTGGTGATTCTGTCACATTGAGTCTTACTAGTTGCCTGTTTCTTGAATTGTGATTGTTCGGTCTCGGCTTGTAGGGTGACACTTCCTAAAAGTGGCAATGGTTGTTGGTTTGCGGACTCGTACTGCCGAAAAGGCTGTAAGTGTAACACAGGTTTTCCAATGTATTTCCACAGGTGGCCCAAGCTACCAATATTTATTGGGAATGATTTCTCGGATGTTCGGTTAAATATCGCGATGTTATGAAAAACAATAAAATTTCACTCTTTACCTCATGAGTTCTTGTGTAGTGGTCACTCCTTGTGTTTATGGCGGGTTTTGGAGTGGTTTGGAGGCAAATTGAGGGATTGGGGGAAAATTGAAAATTGTAGGTATTTGAAAAGGTCTTCTTATCAACGAATTCTCTTCTGTTTTTGTTGCAGTTAGACCAATTTCGGTATATTAAAATTCTGCCTGAAACAAAAGACATCAACACGAGGCTCTGGGGAATAAAATATAGAGTTTGTATGGATTATTCCCCAGAGCCTCGTGTTGATGCCTTTTGTTTCAGGCTGAATTTTTGTATATCGAAATTGGTCTATTCTCTTCTGCCAATGATATCCAATCAATGGAAATAATACATCCCATTCCCGTCGCAATAAATCTGTTGCCTTCTTTGCCTCACAGACTTCAATGTAACTTTTTGCAGTGTGTTTTATTTGTTTTAACATTTAAACTACTGTGATAAATCTCTTTAATCAGGCCCGTAGGCAGGGGGGGTGCAAGGGGGGAATATGCACCCCCCATGGATGCAAAAAGGTCTGCATTGGGAGGTTTAATAAGACAATGATGAAGCCCAAATAGGTTTATCGTAACAGTTGAAGCTACCGAAAATCGAAACGAAAAAAAAAAAAAAAACATGCCATAAGTGTGTTTGTCCCATAAATTCGACTTTTAAGAGTCCAAGTTTACAAAATTCACACCCCTCCCCCCCCCAAACAAAAATCCTGCCTATGGGCCTGATTAATTGTTATGTTTGTAACATAAACAATACATGATTAATTCCAGTCAGTTCCATATTGATACCAAGTATATTATTTATCAGTGTAAAGTAGAGGATGTTCTTCCACGTTTTGACAATGTCAACAACGGTTAGTTTTTGATTAAGAAAGTAAAGAAATGCATCGAGATACAAAATAGCAAAGTCTCATAGTTAAATGAACTGGATTAGGTCTTAGTATAAACACAGACGTGTCATGTTTGAATTCACTATTTTCTTTCTTAATATACAACATAGTTTCTTTTATGTCTGGATAGTTTTGTATTTTACTATTACCGGTAATAAGAATACTTTTAAAAATCTTTCCTTTATGGTAGCAACTAGGATTAGTAATTTTTTTCTCATGTTCCTTATTATAAATTGCACTAACTTGCACCAAGTCACATGTACAATTATAAACCAATCAAGATTAACTTGATTTTTTTAAAAGTAAATGAATCAAATAATCAATGTGCCATCAATTCTAAAGCTTTAAAATCGTGTGACATGCTGGGGGCGTACATAACTTTGTATGTCTTGGGGGCAATAGTAAATTTTGAAACTGTAAAAATGTTACTTCTGGTGTGTTTGAAGCGAAATTTTCCAAAACTTCAGTGGAAACATTTTGCCTGGGCGTCAACCAGCGGCAGATCCAGAAATTTTAGAAAGGGAGGGCTGGAACTCTAAGTCTGAAAAGAGGGGGCACAAAAACAACATTTGAAAGATAAATTTTTACTTGAGTGTTTTTCTTTTAAATATTCTGTAAAATTCTTGACAAAAAGGGGGCTGCTATCCCTCTGACCCCTCGTGTAGTGACCTGTAATACTATATATATCACGACTTAGTTTACCCATGACTCATGGTGGTATATAAATGAGGATGTCTTCGAAGTTAAATATTATATCTGAGTGTGAATGAACTTATACTGTGTCTTATGTTTTATCTGTGGGGAACATATTTACACCTCCCCTAAATATGCCCTTGCCAAAAATATGCATTTGTAAGTCAACAAGCAATCAAACTTAAAGTTTTGAAACTTTGGTCACATGGCTGGTACAACAAAAACATGATTTGTACATGACAACAAAAGTGGCCAGATTGGTTGAGCTTAACATGAGTCCTCATTTGTTTCTATTGCTTGTTTATGTCTTTGCTCCCTGCAACCCGCAAATTGCCATACATATTGAACAACAAATTGAAGCTGCATTTTCTTGTCCTATTCTATGGAAGAGGAATGGAATATGTGGTGCTAAATATTTTGCATTACCACTGGGGCACTTGCAGCCCAGCTTGACAATGCTAGTCTGTGAACAAAGTCCTGTTGTTTCGCTGTGGAGAACTCACATTTTGTGACAGAGTTGCAAACCCTTCAGTTTAACACAATCAATCAAATATATATTTAATATATGCTTCTGATAATAATATAAAGCATTAACCCTTTCAGCCCCAACCAGTTTTTCAACATCTATTTTCTCCTTAGATATCAACACAAAATAAGTTGTTTTGTTGTGAAAATATAGGAATTATCACTCATTACAAGCTGTCCAACTTGAAAAGTAAAATTTTTCCAAACTGTTTAAAACCTGGTTTAAAGGCAAAATATGGATACTATTTAGGAGAATTTAGTAACACATCATTTGTTGTGCTTGGGACTAAAAGGGGTAAGGCCAAGTAAAAAAACATCAAAGAAAGGAAGAAGGTGGTCCATTTTTACTTCTGGAAATGACCTCAAGTTTTTTTTTAAGGACAACTGGCAATGTTGAACTAATGAAGAAATATTGCAGGCATCAATTATAGATCATCAATAAGCATTTAATTTCATACCATATAGCACCTTGGTTACACGAAGAATATGAGTGTCACCTTGATTGTTGAAAGGAAACACAAGTGAGTCTAAGGACAACTGGCATTGTTGAAATAATGAAGAAATATTGCAAACATCAAATATAGATGATCGATGATAAAGCATTTAATTTCATATCACATAACACCTTGGCTACCCCAAGAATTTGAGTGTCACCTTGATTGTTAAAAGGAAACACAAGTGAGTCTCATTCACTGAAACTCCTATTTGCTTCTTTTTATCCCATGTCTCAGAAAGAAAAGGAGATGGCTTCTAAGAATATTGCAAATACAGGAAATGTGCAGCAAATTTTAAGCTGTTAGGGGCTAAGCAAAAATTTGGAGGACTGAGTAAACCCTTTTGTTACAGCTCTGTCTAAATCTGAAAAAATGGGAGGCTCCCCCCCCCCTCCTCCCCAAAGTCTCCCCAGGTTTGCTGTATGCAAAACAAAGGGTTTTTTGCTTGACCTAGGTAATAAACTAAAATGTGTGTATATTCCTATTTTATGTACAATTTCGTATCAGTATTTAACTTTGCTAAATCCAGTTTAAGTGGAACAAAACCTAACTTTGTTTTCTACCAGTTGGTGGGTGTAGACTGCTGCACACATACTTAGCTGGATGGCTGGGTACTGTCAGCTTTTCACCACCAGCAGTACTTTTCTTGTAAACAAACACTGCTGTTTTTTCGGGACAATATTTCACAATACCGAAAAGTTCTCTTTCTCTAACGTAATAAACTCCTGCTACATCTTTATTGTCCTTCAAGCACTGTTCATTCCAGAAACACAGAGGTAGGGTGTAGATTCCAATATGGTTTTTCTTGCATCCGATTTCGAGATTGTGGCCAATGTACAGAGATCCACCTGGTTTTACGATACGAAGCATTTCCTTTACCGACTTGCACTGCACTTCTGGGCTCACATAAGGGAAGGTAAAAAAAGTCATAGCATGGTCATAGCTTCCATCGCTCACAAAGGACAAGTCTTCAACTGTTCCTACTTGAAAGTTTTTCTCTCGTTCTGGGAAGATCTCTTTAGCAAATCTAATCGCTCCCTCACTGAGGTCCAATCCACCAACTTTGACATTTTTGTAAGTGTGATTGAAGCCAGCCAGAAATGCCCCGCAACCACATCCATTGTCAAATATCGAATCGCCGTCTTTGAAGTTTAGTTGCTGTCCAACTTTGGGAGTAAACTTTAGATAGTCTTCTTCGGTAAAACTCTTTCCCAAAGCCAGGCTCTTTCCCTTACGGCAGTACATGTCTACGTAACTTTCCCATTTCATTGACAACAACTTGTTCTGTATCCAGCTTCCCACGTACTGCCTCTCAAACCAGCTTTGTTTTACAACCTTGATCTTACGGAAGAAGGACTTCTCACTCAGGTCGATGTAAATTTGCGTGGACACGAAAAATAAAAGCAACACAACCAGAACAGATGTGGTTACCAAACAACGCCGGGTGCAGCAACCAGCCCGTGACCGACTGTATCTGTTACCAGAGTAAAACATCTTCCACCATATAAAAAGCTTTCTATCTTTAAAAAATATCGTAAACTATGAAGAGATTTACCATGCACTAATTTGCAGTATGATTTCATGAATAGAAATAAGTTTGCTGTAAATTGCGAAAGACTTGAAACGTGTAACATGGTTCAGACAATCTCATCCCCAGGGTCTTCGGTTGATGGTTTTAAAAATCGGATGAAAGACTGGGACGAGTAGCACTGCTTGCAAAGGGTCATGGGAAGGATGACTTTGCAAACAACTGCTCATGCGCAGTTCCTTGACATTTTCGCCATCTTGAAAAAGTTTAGTATTTTTCTTTGCACTGAAAGAAAATGCCGGATTATTTAGGAAAAGATCAACGAAAACTCAGAGATGACGACACTAAAGAGGAAAAACCATTTCAAGGTAAGTATGCTTTGAAAATCGAGCACTTCAACCTTTTGGAATAATGTGACACTTTTTTATTTTTCTTGCATTAAAATGTTCTGGTTCACATGGAAAATAATTACAAAGAGATCGAACAATTTTAACTTTGCTGTTGCTATTTTCTCAATCCCCAGCTTTGGATGAGGGTGATATAGAACTTTTGAAAACATACGTAAGTTACATAAATATTGCTTAGTAAATGGTACATTACCTCAGTACTCCACTCTCCACCAAAAAAGGACAGACATCGTGTGTGTAACGATAATATAGGCTTGGGAGCATTTCTTGAAAGGCCCAGCACTTTTAAATGGTTGCAGCAGTCATGCAGTGACTATGATTAATTACATGTAAATTTAGTGCTGTCAAACCAATGTCGGAATGTGGTATAAGCAGCCCAAATGACTGTCCCATAGTCACAGACATAGTACCATGGTTGGGCAGCTGCTTATTACTGATGTTAGAGTTATTTCCTTTCACCTTGAAATAGAAACACCCAAAAAAATGCCAAATGCCAGGAAGGCAGCGTGGCCAAGCGGTTTAAAGCACTGACTTGTAACCCGGAGGTCCCGAGTTCGAGTACTCTGCCCTCTGGTCACGCTTGTGTATATAGCCTTCTGGCCAGCCTTCCTGCCAGTTGGGGATTTTAACCCTTATGATTTATTGTGTGTGACATGGCACTGAAAAGCCCCTTACGGGGAGTTGTCATTTATTTATATTTATTTATTTTTTTAAATGAGCTCAAATGATGTTTATTGGCTGTGCAATTAAAACGCAAGCAGGAGCGCACGCTACTATGATTGGGGGGAACTTATGATTGACTCTACGAACTGTGTGGGTGCAAGCACAAAGAATTGCACCATCATTTCTGTTATGCTCATGTTCGTAGTTTTTGTTTCATTGGACAAACGAACAGAGAAATAGAAATCTACTGTAACAGAGAAACTTATGTTCTTATCTGTACCTATCTGGTACAGACTAAGTTATTAACATTTGAAGTGGTTAGATATATAATAATTGTAATACTTTTATAAGAAAAAAAAACTTGGGAACTTGCAATGTTCAACAGTTGGTAGATAACAGGACTTACAAACCAGAGTGTTTGGTTTTAACCCAGCTGTAGACAACAAAAGAGGCTTCATTTCTTTAGTAATGTAGTTGTACATTTATGTTCATGTTTAGGGCAAACCCAGTATGCATCTTTTCATTCATAAAATCTTTTTATTTTATTTTATTTTTCAGTAAGTACAATACATTTTACACTTTTTCTTAAAAAAAAGTAATTAAATTAAAACAAATAATGATATTAATTGAAAAAAATAATACAATACATTCTTGGCATAAATTGGAGTGCAGAGACAGTGCCTATTTATATTACAAAGGGCGAATAACGAACAAACTTTTACTAATAATTATTTTGGCTGTATATTTGTTCGCTGTTGTGAGGAGTTCTTATGGAACATCCAATTTTATTGAAGAAATCAAGGGAGTTTGTTTTAATGGCATGGCATTTTTCTATTTCTGGAACATTTTGTATTACTTTAACTAGTCCTTGGTAGTTGGGGTGAATACCTTAGATTTTAGATGTGTGGATATGGTGCTATTTTGAACCCTGCCATTGCTATCAATAATGTGTTGAACGTGTTAAACCAATTAGGGAGCTGGATCTTACAGCCAGCCAATTAAAAAAGTGGAAGAGGGAATACAGTCAGCATTGAAGAAGGTTAATGAATTAACAGGTAAATGTTAAGCACTCCTTTATTGTTGTTTTGTTTAAAATTACATTGTTTACTTTTTTTAAAAATCCTAGAAAGTCTTGAAATATCATTCTCTTTATGGACTATACTGAATTTTTAACAGTAAAACTAAATCTACAAGTAAAATCCAGTTATGGTACTTTTCATATCATCAATTTTCTCCAGTAGATAGGTTTTGAAGATTTATTAGAATTGTTAACTAACTTTCTGCAGAATGAAGTTAGGGGAAGCTATTACATATAATATTATAATATATGTTTATTCGCTGCATTTAATGTTGAGCACCCTCCGGCCAAGGAAACAACCTCCCACCACATTTATAAGCACTTATAATATGAAAAATCCTGGAAGAATTCGAAAATTCTTTGATTCTGCTGAATTAATTGTTTGTTTGTTTTTTGCACTATCATCAAACTCACACAAAAACCTTGGAAAGCTTTCAGGTTCTGAGACTGTAGAATTAATGGAGATCATGATATGACTTAGCTTGAATGGTTCTATTATGATTTAGAAATGTTACTGCAGCCAATTAACATGCTTACGGTGTTATACCTGTTTTATTATTGAATTAATCTAGTACTGACAGTACATAACTTTAGTTTTGCCATGGTGTTGTATGTTGTGAAGTAATACAGTACTTTTGTTGCAACTAGGCATCAAGGAATCAGATACTGGCCTGGCTCCACCAGCCCTTTGGGACCTGGCTGCTGATAAACAAACACTACATGGGGAACAGCCATTACAGGTATTGTTGTGAGTGTCTCAGACAGTGGGACCTTATCACCTCACGCAAGACAGACACCACACTGTAGACAGCAAGGCACAAAATAATTTCCAGAAGGTGGCCAGTCAACATGACCAGTCAAAGAAGTTTTAGCTTGAACATGTTCGGTTTCTGACCAGTCAAAATACTGGGGGGGAAAGTTTTTAATGAATGACAACATAAACCCAAAAAATTCAATTGCTGAACTTGTTCAAAATGTTGTTGCAAAATTGCTTAAGACCATTTAACAAGACAATGTTTTTGTCAGCATACATGTATCGTACTTGAATAACATTGAATAATTATCAGTCTCTGTTTTAACAGTAAACTTCAAAACATGGCTAGGATAAGCAACCTATTAGAACAACATACATAACTGTTGCTTAATGTCTGTTGATTCCTGTACTGAAAATTCTGCATCTCTTTGTCAATGTATCATGATATGATATCCCATTTTGATTAAAGAAAAACTAGGATTATATATAGTACAACTTTGATTAATTTCAGTTTTACTCCAACTGCAAAGCTTTAGTTAGTTACAGGGCATCTTAATCTGGGTGTCACAGATGTCTTATTCATTTGACACTTTAAATGCGAAGCTGCTGAATGACTTTAGGTGAATGATTGTACCAGTGATTACAAACTAAAGCAAACATGACTTAGATCACAAAGCACTTGTGAGAAAATTTATGAAATCAGCCTGATTTTTCAGTTAACTCACTTTCTGTTTCATTAAGTTGTTGTGTAATAACATTCAAAATTAGAAATGAGTTACAGAACTGGAACTACTGCTGACTCTCTGTTTGCTCAGGGTTCAAAATAAAGTTCTGAAATTCTGTTTTATTTTGTAGACTCTTTTGTTAGGGCAAGAATTTTTGCCAGCTGTTTTCGTGGGTAAAATATTCTGTTTGCAAAACAGTATAAACATAACCTACAAGATCAAGCTATACTAGCGAATCTGCATCATCTTGCAAATGTTACTAAATGAAAACAAAGTTCCATTCAGAAGTGAAATTATTTTATTTTTAGTTATAACAACCGAATCAGTGAAAAAGTGGCCAGTTAGCCTTTGATCTCGAACTGTGTTGTGGAAATGAAAATCGCTGGCAAGGTCCAAAATCTGCCGGCTATCGCCATCAGCCGGCGGCTATTTTGATCCCTGTTGCTTTCTTAATTCTAACAACAGACTGTTTGTTAATATGAAGGCATACATTAGTAGAATATTAAAGAACTTAATCCTTATGGTTTGAACTGATAGTTTAAACTGTGTTAACAATAAGGTGACACAACAGTTCAGTGGATCAGAGTCAGTCTCACAGAATTCAAATCAAATCAGTAATTGCTGCAGTTCATTCTGTGAAAGATGCATATTAATATACAGGAACATAAACCTAACAATTTTATAACTCTCAAAATGATCAAAATAAACCCTTCAAAATAGTTAGCATTAATTTTGTTCAGATTCTCAAAACTATGAAAGATATTAGCTCCCTTTTTGAAAACTGGAAGACATTTTAACTTTCATTTTGCAAGTTTCCAATTGTCTGAACATATCTTTTAGTTTTGAAAATATGATGATGATTTTGTTATCTGTCTTGAGAATCCATTTTCTGAGGAAGTATTATCTGACATACTTTTTGGAAAATTTTTGGTTTTGTGTACCCTTCAGATCTTTTTGGAAATTTCTGCATGAAACAAATGATGTGAAGAGTTACCAATCCATTGTTGTATTTTTGCCAGGTTGCCAGGTGCACTAAAATAATTAATGCAGACACAGATGACGCTAAATATATCATCAATGTGAAGCAGTTTGCCAAATTTGTTGTGGATTTAGGAGATCAAGTTGCGCCAACTGACATTGAGGAAGGCATGAGAGTAGGGTAAGCTATTGTGCTCGCTTAGATCTATATGTAAATAAACCTTAGGACATTGGCAACTATTGAAATTTCCAATTGATTGCAGTACAATAAAAATGACAATTTGTTATTTAGTGTAAAACATTCTACTAAACAGCCAGACTACACTTTACATCCAATACATGTATGAAGTTAAAACTGTCTACAAAACATTTACCCAGTACATGTTTTTACATCAAAGTTAAATACTAGACAAGTTTAATTAATATAATTATAATACTTGTAACAAGTACTAGTAAAAAGAGAAAAAATATAACATATACGTATACCGGTACCTATTTGAAATACATTAAAAGCTTGCTGAAATAAAAAGATCTTAAGTTGTAATTTAAACTATACTATAAATGGCTACTGGAAGACTCTGTGTGTTCCACAAGTTTGGATGGTTAATTGGAAAATGATCTGGTGTCTTGGGTCTTAACACAATTGGTCAGCTACCTTTTAGTTAGCAGAAGCTTGTCCACAGTCCATGTGCTAGAGTAAATGGCTCAATTAAGTCTCATAAATATGAGATAGTCATCCTATTAGCTTTTTTGAATATATAGACTGATCAATGTTCAGAACCAAAGACATTGATAAGGACTTTGTTCCCCAGGGTTCAGGTGTTTTGGTTGAGTTCCTGTCTGTTTGTTTAAACAGGCAAACCAAACTTTTACTTAAAAACAGTAATCAGTAGAAAGATGAGCAGTAAAACTCATTATTATTGAGTAAGCTAATATAATGGAAATCTAGGAATTATTATTAAAGTCTACAGTATTTACCCTTTGGAAAACTGCCTCTAAAGACCAAGGTTGGAAAGAGATTGGTGTATTTGTTGTAGTTCATTTTGTTTTTTCCCATTTTGGTTCATTGTTTTTTGAACCAGTACAGTTGTCTTGAACTGGTATGTCAACTTATTTTTTTTAAAGTATTCAATTATTTCATTCTAGATTATCCTTCCCCTGGATACTGTTCCTCGTCTATCTCTCACCTCTCTCCCTTTCACCCCTTTTCGCTGTGTACTGCATAGTACATTATTGTATTTCTACATAACACTGATCAGAAGCAACTCTTTTACTAACCTTACTAACTAACCTTTTTTAACTAAATCAACTAATCTGTCGTCCACACTGGGGTTTGAACCTATACACTTTCACTAACGTTTGAGTCCTGCTCTCTTCCAAGTGTGCCACAGAGAAATTGTTTGAGTTCCAAAGTTTTTTTTTAAGAATATAGCCTAACTGTTATAAATCTAACCCTTTCCCTAACCCTTATCATTACGATTACCATTACCCTAACCCTAACCCAGAAACAAACATAACCCTTAAAATTACTGTTGGGAATTAGGGAAATGCATGGATTTCTTGATGACAAGAACAGTACACGAACCCTGTAGCCTACATGTAGTTGTCATTGTCAGATTGATTGTGTTGAACCTACAGAGAGTCTTAACTGCCCCAAACACTCATTATATTTCAGAGTGGATCGCAACAAATACCAAATACACATTCCTCTGCCTCCTAAGATTGATCCAACAGTCACCATGATGCAGGTACAAATATGTACATATTAGATATAATTATATGTTTTGTTTGTAGTGGCAACCAGGTTTGTCAAGTGCAGCAAAGACCCAATTTAATCTTTGAAAGACGAAGTAACCAATGATAATGTACAAACAACTGTCGTGACTAGAAGTGTTGAAATCATTTCCAAGTTAGTCAGAATGTGTTGACAACATCCATGGAATGTTACAAACCTGAAGAGCTGAATGCAGTGTTTGAGGAGTTTTGCACAACGGTTTGCAAACTTTCTTTTTTTATTTTCAATAGTTTGCCACACAACAATATTACAATGAAATAAATAAAAATAACAATGCGTTTAAGTGAGAAAGCCCAAAAAGAAACCATGGGGGCTTATGGACTTTTAGCTTTCTGAATAAGTAAAATCATGATTTTTTGTCAGCACACTGACAAAAATTCATTCTTTCATGAATGTATAATATTTACAAGGAATTGAATGGTTTGTTGGTGCATTTCATGATTAAACGTCACTCAAAAATATTTCAAAGAACAAAACTTGATCTCACTTAATTCATTTAGTCTTAGGCTAGTCTTTGAAATGATTATTTGCTCATGCTGATTATTCCTGAATTGCACTCCAAGCCATTTGATTACCCATACTAATATTTCAGTGTTGCTGAAATTATGATTTTGTGCCCTGATTGTTATCATGTAGGTTGAAGAGAAACCTGATGTGACGTACTCAGATGTGGGTGGTTGTAAAGAACAGATTGATAAACTTAGAGAAGTTGTGGAGACTCCCCTTTTGCACGTAAGTTAACATTTATCACAAGTCAATAAAAAAATTTTAAGCAGAACTCAGAAAGCAAATCATCATTCAATATTACATGTACCAGTAGTTCATTTCTTGGTCATGGCTTATATCTTTCTTTTGTTGGCTTTAAGATTGTGTTTTTGTTGATGTTGTCATTTTTGTAGTTACCGCAATTGTTGTAGTTGTACAGTACCTCTACTAGTATTTTACCACTCTGACCTTTTCTAATGATGCACAGTCATTATAATAACTCCTTTAAAGGCCACCTTGTTCTGGACTAGCCCTTATGGTTATGGCAGGTGGCAGGCCTGCACTTAACTTCTGTACCTTTCTGCCTTTGTATTAGAAAAAATTGTAACTAACTCAGGAGTGATAAATGGAGATTGTTGTTGCTGTTGTAATTAGTCACCATCATTTGTGTGTGAAAAACCTTCACATCTACAATACCAGGCACCCCAAATAAGTCTTTTTTAAGGCATACAGTGTGTTCTACAAGGACACAGACTTTTCAACTGATGTACATTGGGACTCCTGGGGTGCAGAGAGAGGGTTATTGAGATGACTTTTCTTTTAAGGCCTAAAAAGCTTCTTTTAAGTTTGTAAGATTCACTGCTTCTGGTAATAAAAGTGTTCAGTTACAAATTAAGGGTGCATGTACAATTGTGTATATCTTATAAATTTGCAAGTGTTGATTAGAAGTTTTCTTTTTGTTACAACTTGTAACAATTTTTGCTACTATTTGAAAAACCACACCTCTCAATTTTGGTCATAAAAAGCTAATAGTGGCCACATCAGTGATCAGTTATTCTTTGATTGGTTGTGAGAATGTAGATACTATTCATAAATGGTGGCTATTTAAATATTCTTTTGTCTTTATTCAAATTAGCCCAACTTGCCTTGTTCTAAAGTCAAAATAAAGTGTGGTGAAATGTTGTTGTCAGGTTTGTGTGCATTTACGAATGGTTGCAGTAATCCATAGAGTTTCTACTTGTCCTCACAAAACTTGGCAGTATAATGTAGACAGGCTCATCCGGTTGGTTGGACACAGCTACAGTTTGTGTTTACCAGTTATTTTGCATACAAATACCGGTAAATATGCAATTACTTCAGTCTGACTGTCGTACTTTTCCTTTTTTTAACTCTTAAATGGCCCTTTAGCCGGAAAGATTTGTCAATCTTGGCATTGAGCCTCCAAAGGGTGTTCTATTATTTGGCCCCCCTGGAACTGGTAAGACGCTATGTGCAAGAGCTGTTGCCAATAGAACTGACGCATGCTTTATCAGGGTGATTGGATCGGAACTAGTGCAGAAATATGTTGGAGAGGTGAGAGAATACAGGATTTTTCTTTTAGCCCCAAGTCTAAGAGTTATTCGATTATTATACAATTAATTACCTTATCAGTTGGAACTTTGTTTCATTTATACTGTAGACTTTTTTCACGTTTTTGAGTCAATTGAAAACCTATGTTATCACTCTGTAAATGACAGACATGGAAAGAGCAGGTCAAAGTTACAATATACTGAAAGTTTAGGGGCTTCTGTTTTTGAAACTGTGGCACTTGTGAGGTTCTTGAAAACGAAAAATACCCTGAAATCTTAAGAAAATATATGAGAATTTGCATAAGATCGAGGATGGAAGGGCATCAATGCCCGCCCAATGCAAAGTTCCCATACATTCTCTGTTACATTTTCTGTTTTTAAAAAACTTTACGAGCGCCGCTTTATACAGTATTAAATCCCCAGATTTTCCGTACTTATCAACTCTGACCTGCTCTTTCCATTTCTGGCATTTACAGAGTGCTAACGTCATGTTTTCAAAAGCTTGAGAAGGGTAGTAGTAGGGTACAGTCATTATTAATCATATGGTAAGGGCAGCCCGAGAAAGGCTATTTATGTAGCCTCTTGTTATTAGTATCATTTCGGTTTTGTCAGTTGGTTTTGGCGTACAAAATAAGGGCTAGATGCAATAAAGTATTGAAGTGTTGCACGCGAAAATACTCGTTAATACTCCTAGTTGAAATACTCGCGAGTCTTTGAAAGTCATGAATATTCTAACGGAGGTACTCACGAGTCAGTTCACAGGACCGAGTATTTGTGGTACTCGCGAAAACTCGCGAGGTGTGATGTAACTCGCGGACGGTAGTGTAGAACACTGCAAGCCACTGATAACTAGGTGAAATCCAGTATGTATTGTTTGACCAGTGTTGTGATAGCAGACATTTTTAATTGCCATTTCTGACTCCTTTGATATCTAAAACACACTCCAGAACTTTTTATTGTCTTGAACGTATTATTAGAATGTGCATGTTAGTAGAACAGTATGATTGTTGTTGTTGTTTTTATTGTTGCTCTTAGTAAAGCCTGAAAACACATTGATTTTTAAAATTGCGAGGGTGTATGAACCCAGGTGATCCGTTTAGAACTTTACTTGAAGTTAACTGAATAAATTTCCCTAACAATGCACGTGTTTAGCCACTGAATTGATAAATCTTCTAAGACACCAAAATGACGTGTTAATGTAGGGAGCACGTATGGTGCGAGAACTGTTTGAGATGGCAAGAACCAAGAAAGCTTGTATTATCTTCTTCGATGAGATTGACGCCATTGGAGGTATGTAGTGCCATAGTTGATAGAACTAACTGGTTGTGAAGCTCAACAAACTTCAAAAGGAGTGTTCAAAGCTGTTTCGTCTTAGGCTGAACGTAACGTGACAGTGTACATTGCTTTGTTCAATGTGCGAGCCCAGTATTTTTACTGATTAGCTAATCATTTGCATTTAAATACCTTTTGTGTTTTGTGCACCGTCAACACCAACGAACAAAAGGGATAGAGAACAAGAACATATAACAAAGAACTGGTCGGTTTTCATAACCATTTCTCTCTACTACCTATGATAGTACTAAAATCATTAGTGACGCTTCAAATAATAGCAGTAAGTATGACTTGTTTAACACTAAATGTGTCTCCCATGAGCCACCGTAAACTTCACGGCAGACATTCTAATAAAACTGAAATTTTCTGAAAAAAGTAGTATAAATGCGAATAAACCTATTCATAGTTTTTATTTTAAAAAAAGAAATTCAAACGTTTCTTGAATGACTCATTGGAGGTGAACTCCCTTAGTTCCAGTTGAAAGCTATTTTGAATCTGTTGCCATCTGTCTTGAAGCTGGCGGTCTATTTACACAACGTCTTTAACATTGTGGCTTGAAGTGGTTTTTTTAGGAATGCGTAGCCATAATGTCATCGCTTTGTGCGTGCGTCGTTTTAGCAAGTTGAGGGGAAACAGATGTACTGTTCTTTGCAATATCCAAAAGTCCTTTTTACTGCAAAACCTAAAAATGCTCAAGATTGGTCAGTTGAGCAAAATGCTCTTAAACTTGCTGTAAGTTTTGAGAAAATGTTTGTAAACTCGACTTTTTTGCTTACCTAAAGAATCTTAATCCACGACACACCTAGTTCAACCATGAATTTGCAGACCGTACTCAGATTTGGAAAGCTTGACCGGACAAGTTGAAATTGTAGCACATTGAAACTATACAGACAACTATTATGTCGCTGAAATAAATGGCAAAACAGTAACTGATCGTCAGTAGGATACCTAA
>JAOBYE010211325.1:0-17160 GCA_025403585.1 Parazoanthus swiftii
ACGAGTAATAAAAAGCTCACAGCATAGAAAGTGCTTTGTACGGGATTTTATTCACTCGTGGCTTGTGACTAAACACTTACTCGCTCGACCCCCGTACGTCGCACTTTCTATGAAGTAAACTATATATCTCGGCCGGGCATGGCCAGACCAGACACATGGCATGCGATCTATGTACCTGATCAAACTTAACGCGGTGCCGTACTCCACGACACTATTTTTTGTTACTGCTTCTTGAACTGGACTGCAGAAAAACATTTTAGTGTCCAAAACTTGTATCATGAAGATATATTGGCTGAGCTTAGAGGGGATCCCGAGATCACTAGAAAGTAAACACAATATTCAAGTTACATTGACGTCCACGAACTATTCGAACGGTGTGCGTGTGGTTTATCTAGAATTTTGCAACGGAAGTTAGTCCCGGGATCAGATAGTCGACAGGAAAGTATCATAGAAAAAAATTGATTTAGTATTTGACTTGTCAAAGAAAGGTACTAAAGCTGCTTAACCCTTTCAGCTCCAGGCAATTTATCAACATCTAACTTCTCCTCACAAAACTCAATCAAAATTATATAACAGGTAATGAGAAATAAGGAATTGATCAAGTAGAATAAGCTGTTGAAGTTGAAAAGCCAAATTCTTCCAAACTGCTTATATAGAAAGAGTGGAGCTCAGTTGGGAGAATTTACCATCACACCATTTGTCGTGTTTGGGGCTTTAAGGGTTAAGTTAGACGAGCCGTACAGTTTGCAAGTTTGAATATAACGCGTTAATATTCCTCAGTTTGGATCTGGACCGAGCTTATTTCTTTTACCCAGACCTCATGAATTTACAATGTGTTCTCTTCTACTATGCAGCTGGGACCCCTCGTCACGAATGACCCCGGATGAAGCATTGCAACATGATTGGATCCACGAGGTATGTGTTGTCAACTATTGTCCCGTCATAGCTGACGTAATGTTCTTTATTAGAGAACATCATCAATAGTTCCAAAGCTCGAACGATAAAGAATTATTCCAATGGCTATTGCACGCTTTTCAGAACAACAGTTGCTGACATTCCCTTCGTCATTAAACGTCGAATGAATCTTGCGAGTACACGGGGTTCGTGGTGGTCCTGAAAAGTCCGTCAGAACCGGCAAGACCCTTAAAGAAGTCTTTGAACTTCGAGTTCAAGGTTTTCTTGTGGAAAAGTCCTTGAGTTTTAGTAAAGTCCTTTGATTAGGGATGTTTACATCATCATCATCGTTATCATCATCATCATCATCATCATCATCATCATCATCATCATAAACATTGTGCCTTTATTTCATTTATTAAAAGCACAACAAATGTTACAAATACTAAAAGTGATAGCTATTTACTAATCTACAAAAGTAATCCGTTTAAAACTTACAATAACAACAGCACTAATAAAAAGTATTTTCCAGCTAGATTATATTTAAAAATTACTCTATTAAAGAGCCACTTTTTGAAACCACTTAAGGCCTTCCTGCAGATTTCAGATCTTAAACTTTCTGTTTGGATAATAGTGGAAACAGCGAACTGCCGGGTTGCACTTGATCTTAGAGAAGAGTTTGCGGTCGCATTGTTCTAAAACAGTAAAAACGCTTTAAACACGCTTTGCTTTGTAGCGCCTCTTAAAACATCTAGCTGAGAAACACGTGTAACATTGATATCTAAAAGGGTAGCTTGGTGAACTGTCAGCGTGTGAGTACGTTTACGCAAAACGCGAAGGCCAATTTCTTGACTGATATATTTGTCTCAAATAGCTTACACATGGTTTTTTAACACAACTGATGTGTTCTTGAAATACTAGGGTCGTCAAAAGGTCCGTGGAGTTTCTCGCTTGACTTCAAGGCACACTGCAACACTTGGCTCACACAGCACTGCAGAAAACGCTCCAAAGACCGCGGACTCATTCCATCGTATTGAAAACACAAAGGTCACAGCTGTGCCCGTGGAGACCCATGGGTGGAACAAGCGTAGCGCCAAGACACGTGAGAGACTCCAACCAATCGGCGCTGATTCCACGGTGACCGCGGAAGAAAATCATAAGTCTAAGGGGAATGAGAGCGAGTTTGTAAAGCCGGCCGTGCCTTCACTGTTAGGCGATAAGACTCGGATCACTTCCGGTGCGGTAAAAGATGGCAAAACACAGGATCATGAAGGAGACAGACAAGATGAACTCAGTGAAGGACAGTTTTTGCCGCCTATAAAGTAGAATTTAGTTCATTCTTTAAAGATGGATGGTATAAAAAAAACCGAAATTTTTCATATTTACCTATACATCTGAAAAGACTCTTTGAAGTTATTGTTTTTAGCGTTTTTATTGAATTATTTTCTTTGTCTCTTGCGTTCTGTTCTTAAAGGCCTATTTACATCCAGAATGACTTGCAGGCGTTTGTTGTTGTTTGCATCTTGTCGAGATTACGGCGCATTAAGTTGTTTCAGCGAACATGAAACTACAAATTTGTTCATTGCAGTAAGAAAATGGAATATTTGACCGGCTTTCTTAGAGGTCTGTCATTAAGACAAAACTTACCTTTCTGCCCTGTATTTATTACGTCACAAGAAATTTAGTGACAATCGCAAAGTATCTTGGTTGCAAATGGATCTTTAATTAATTGAGGCTCTATAACATGAAACGGTTTGACCTCAGTGTATTTTAAGAACATTCTTAAGAGTGGAACATTTTGAAGTCACTAGAAGACCTTAAAGTATCTGATTTTTAAAGGCAACGATTTCGCCTACACAAAGTTTATAGTAGTTCGGTTTGAGCAAACAGAAGCCAAACAATGTGAAGTTGTTAAAAAAAAAAGATAATGCGAGTTGTTCTACTTGGAAACCTTTTTTTGTAGCTAAATGCTGTTTTTTTCAAAGAATGAAATCTACGAGAAACTCTCGTACTGTATAGGCCTTTGGCACCACTTCAAATATTCGTCAAACTGTGAAAAGTGTAGATGTTTTTTAAATGGATAGTGACACTTATTCGTTATCAGCTATCCAGATTCATTGTCGGAGTTGTGTTGAACTCGATTTTTAATCAAAATAATTTAAGTTAAGTTGACCAATGTGTTTTACAAGTGAGTGAAAACTCGATAATATATGTTATATTGAATTTCGTGTTTGAAACAAGTAAAGAGGAAAGAAGAAAAAAATAATGGTGATTGGAATATTTTCCAAGAAGCAATTTGTATATATTTTAAGCGAAAGCTATCGAAGATGGAAGAGTGTATTTATTGAAAACTTGTTTAATTTATACTTCAGAATATGTTTTATTTATTATAAATTACATTGGCTTGGATTGTAATAACTATTTTTCTACTATTTATTGCCGCCATACCTGTCGACCAGGAAACGAATGTACATCAGTCCTGTCAGACATTAAAGGTGTTTTATGATGTTTGCATGAATTGTTACAGTCGTGATTTTACAGTGGCAAAAATTTCAGACTACTTTCCGATTGGTAGCCTGCTAGCCGGCTCTCCTGTTGTTTTTTTCGAAAATGTTGACCTTCGCGCGCCACATAAACATTTTCGAAAAAAACAATAGGAGAGCCAGCTAACAGGCTATCCGATTGGCTGAGACAGAGCCGTATTGAGCGCGGGGAGATGGGGGGAGGGTGGGGTGGTGGAGAGGGTAGGGCATAAACCCTGGGAAAACATTTCAGAGCTTCAAGTCCTTCAAAATTTGGCCTTCCATTTTCTAGATCGCACTGCCCCCATCCCCCACCCCCATATATGTAGTAAGCTATACTTACGGCTCTGTTGGAACACTGCAATTTGACAGCAGTGCAGAAATTTGAAAACATGATGCAGGAAAGTTAAAACAAACTCTGATGCCGAACTATCAAAGAAGCGTCGCTTTTTAACCTTTCATTTGTTTGTAACCGATCAAACCGGCTCCAGAACAGTGCAATAACGTCTCGTATTTACACACTTATTTTTGCCGACAGCCTTCGTGGTGGAGATCAACAAACTTTAATTTGTATTGTACAGATGTATTTCTGGAAACGCTTGGCAAGAATGTAATTTTTTCGTATTTATGTGTAGACGTAAAATACGGCCTTTTGGTAGCATCACGGAAATGTTTAGACCGAATTATCGGAAACGTCTGCAGTGAGTTTTTGGCGGTCAGCTTGTGTTTTTTCAGATAACGTTAACTCGGTTATCTTCGGAAAATCCTTGGAAGCATTCAAAAATGTTCTAAAAGTTTTTCAAAGAAAGCTTTAGACGATTTCTGAAAATTTTTTGAAAACCTTTGAAAATCGATGCTTCCTCACTAGCGAAAAATGGAATATGCGCCGCTAGAGTCTAGGATGTAGTCTCGTATGAGTTGCACGAGTGGTGTATTTAGCACTCGTGTCTAATGATACGGTAATTAAATAGGAGTATATGCGAACTCATAACCTACACGTTCGGCATGCTCCGTTCTGTTAGCTCAAACTGTTCCGTAAAACCCGAGTTTTGAGCTGTGTGCTGCACATTTTCCTCGACTGTCACTGCTGCAACTGAGGACGACCGACAGAGGTTAAACGGCGAACACAACACTTCTCTGAAACCCTGGCGGTACTTCTCACTAAAAACATAATATACCAGGGGATTTAGGGCTGTGTAGGTGTAAGGCAGGTAGTCAACAGCAAACACGACTCCCGGGGGTTGCTCCAAGGTTGGGAAGAAATGATCAAGAAACACACAGACGTGATAAGGGACCCACGAAACAGCAAAGATGGCCACAACAGCGGCTAGCATACAAATGATTTTTTTGTTTTCTGCAGTCCTTTGTTGTTGTATCTCTGGCGCCATGTGAGGGTTTCGTTTCTGTCGCAGTAGAAGCGCGGCTATTGATCCATAGAGAAAAGTTAACAGAATCAAAGGCACACCTGTGAGGCAGATGGATAAAACCATCCACTGGGTTATCCAGGCTTTGTAGGTATCCGATTTAGGATCCCATACGAATGTACATCCCACTTCTGTTTCTGAGATTTGTTCAAGACGCGCGCCGTAGGCAAACGGAGCGGCAAATGCCAAAGCGATGAACCACGTAGCAGCTATCAGGCAAAGACACGAGGTACTCGAGAGAAGAGCCGTCCTCAATGCAAAAACAACAGCATGAAACCGATCGACAGCTATCGCTACCATGCTAAGAATAGAGACAGCGGATGATACGGTGTCAAACGCGGATGATATAACACAAAATGTTGCCCCTATGGTTCCATCCACCAACCACAGATGGTCATGCAATACGTCACTTATATCAGCCGGTAACACAAACACGGGGACGAGAAGGTCTGATACCGCCATGTTTACGATAAGATAGTTGATTGGTGTTCGTAGCTCGCTTTTTCTAATGAACACAATTATGATGAGAAAATTTCCTAACAAGCACATAAATGTTATCCCTAAAAAGAGTGCAATCTTTAAAGCCTTTCTCGGTTCTTGTTCATTTGATGGATAAAGGTCTCCCAATGTTTCATTTGTTACTTTGTCTCCAAACTCAAAGACGTTTGTTCGATTTGAACCATCCATTGTAGGGCCCTGCAAGTTTTAACAATACCATTTTAAATCAAATAAATTTGCTGGTCAAACGCATTTTTATTTCAGTTTAGTTTCTTTGTTTTACACGGTTTCCGCTAATTAAGAAAGGTTTTTCAGTGTTTCTGTTAATAGATACGTTAAACAATAAAACATATTCTGCATTCATTCAAATGGTTAGTCTGTTTAATTGCATTTCGTTCAATAGAAGATTGTATGCTATTCATTAAACCAGGATTTTGTTTGGTTAATGCTTATTGCATTGTCTAATTTTAATAACGTTCTGTTAGTAGTTATAATTTCACTATTTTCTGTAAAGCTACCTCTGACTTTCAGATTCTGAAAAATTCTTTTCTCCGCTGCAGACTGCCTGCCTTCATGTCAATCGGATGAATTGTGACGAAAGTAGAAGGGGGTCCGACTGACCCCCCCCCCCCCTTCGAGTGTTCGTTCGACTTTTTTTTAGGTAAAATGGGAATATTCCATGGATCGAGGTTGTTAGTTTTAAACACCCATGTACCCATAACGTGAGTTTCTTTTCTTTTCAACCGATACACATCAAGAATGTTTTACAATTATCGGAAATGTTCGGAAATATTTTGGAGGTGTTCAGAACTTTTTCGACAATTAACGCAAAGTCGTCTTTGAAAATATTTAAAAAAACTTTTTAACTCTGCGAAAATATCCGCAAAATCTTCGACCTTTACATATTACCGTGCTGAGAGATTCGATTTTTCTCTCCTTGCATTGAAGTTTTCAATATTCGAAGATAAAAATTGTATCCGGCTGGCCGTGTGAATAAACATCCCCCATTTCTCGCATCATAGATTGATGTTAACAGTAACTGCATGTTTACGATACTTTTATGTCGAAAACGTTTGGTTTACTCGACCATTTTACCTCAAAGCCATTAAAACGTTTATACATTTCACCTTTTAGCGAATATTATGTTAAACTTTCTTCTTCATATACAAACAAAATTATTTTGTTTGCTTCGCCACTCGGGCAATTTTGGAAAACTTTGAAAATGCGCGTGAAATTAATCGGGCCCATGCGATTACATTTACTTATCAAGCGGAGCAAATGTAAACTAAGTTTTTGCTCGGATGTGTCACCTACTAGTGAATTTGCACTGATGTATTTGCACTAAATTATGTGTTTACAGCTGATTCTTTCGATCTTCACACACCATCGACTATGAGCAAATAGTACAGACAACTGCATCAATTAGATCATGAGAGATGTATGGTCTATTTTTGGATATTTCAGTATGACTTTGTCGACATACGAGAATCCCTCCCCTCGCCCTTGCTCCACCTGCTCTGATTATTTGTGCAAAAACTTTGTCATTTCTCATCGAATTAGTCGAATTTACGTTCAAATAAATTCAAATGATGCACAGACAAACTTTACTTGCTAAAGCGCATTTTATTTTTCAAAATACAATTATTAGGAAGACATCTCTCTCAGCATTTTAAAAAATATTTTGTTCTTTCTGATCACAAGTGTGGTAAACTTATATCATCAGTGTCTATTAAATGTACAAAACAGAAAACTAAAAACCTTACAAGTTAATCTAAAGAAGGTAGAGGACAGTATAGAGACAATAGAATTCACGTGAGAACCATAGCCACAGCGGTCTATTCGCTCTATTAATCTCAAATTGCAGAAGTGATGTTCAAAAGCTTCAGTTACATTAAAAAATTTCAACCGTCTGCTGCAGTTACACATTTTTTTATAAGAACCAGTAAATTTGGCCGAAGCTCATTGTTCTTAATCTTTTTGCGATTTGAGCCTCAAATTGTTCTTAAATTGTTCTTATTTCTATATGTGGTTTAAAGCAAATAAAAACTAAATTGTACTGCAATACATGTATTGGGGAAAGGAATTGCTTGGAGGGTGTATTTTTGATAATCCCCGCGAAATTATCACCATTTCCAGCGATTATCCCAGGAAGCTATCGAGCCCAAGCCTCAGCTTGTTCTTAAGTTGTTTTTAAATTTTGGCCAGTCTGAGCCTCGTTTTTCTTATACGGTTGTTCTTACAAAAAAGCGTTTATCTGCAAATGTCTCTAGCGAAAAGTTTGAAAAATCTGACACATTGATGGTTTTCTGAAGTCGTTATTCCCCTATTCTCACTCAACATTGCTTTTTTTCATTTTCCCTGCCATTATTCTGTATACCTGGGTATTTTTCTGCCCTTATAGAGCAAATTGGTTATTATTTTTTCATATGTCTTGAATATTATCTATATTGAGGAAGCTCAAAGTACAATACGCCCAGTGGTTTCTTTACGGGCTTCCTCGCCATGTGCATGCAGCCTTAACTCAAATAATCATTGTAAATTAA
The DNA here is from genome assembly GCA_025403585.1 of Parazoanthus swiftii. Lineage (NCBI taxonomy): Eukaryota > Metazoa > Cnidaria > Anthozoa > Zoantharia > Parazoanthidae > Parazoanthus > Parazoanthus swiftii. Next base: position 7,882 of record JAOBYE010211325.1, read on the forward strand.
ATTTCTCTCAACGTATATGGCTACTAAACTGAACTGAACCGACTCGCTACGACTTGGATACCGACCGTCTTGGGGATGTTCAATTTTCCTGAATTTAGTTTTGAGGATTCGCCCATACCCCCTGCACAGTTAAGCCGCAAACTTTGATGAGGACCGTATAGTCAAAGTTCTCGCGTCATTTCATTTTACCGTAAAGAAGAAGAAACTGATGTCAAAAAACTACACAAACATACCTTGTGGTGCTCGTATTTCTGAAAATGGCCAAACCACTGCCAAAAAGCTGAAGTTGGTTTTAAGTTGAAATTTAATTTATCTCGCCAAAAGTTGAACAGACCAGCTGCTCCATAGTGATTGACATTTCAATGGGCTTGATCTCCATTATCATGAATATGCTTTTGCGAAGTCACAATTGAGACGTACTAAATACAGTCGGGGTTCTTTGTTTCTTTTATCGCGTATAACAAGATTGTCGAAAGTTGTCTCTTGCTGTCCCAGTGTATATTGACGCAATCGTTTGCTCTATTTCAACGAAAATCGTCTACTAAAAACAGCAAACAAACTTGTTTTCGCCATCATTGACTAACATAAAATTTTAATACAGTCCCTATCACAAAGTTACATGTTTATTAGGAAATGCATTAATGATATGTAATTTTATTTCGACAGGAAACTGTGTTTTATTGACGTTATGTATAGTGGTGTCAGCGGACCTCATACCCGAAAAGTAATGATATTGCTGTCAATATGTATATTCCATTTCATGTTGTTTTGGAACTTTGTGACATTACAACAGCAAGCAACAACAATGTTTTATTTCAGTACCAATTTACATGTAAATATAGATAATAATTGGGAAAAAAGAATAAAAGAAAATATTCCGAAATGTTGGTACTTACCTAACCGTAATAGCCAGAGGTTAGACTGAACAGTCAGCTAAATATTTTCATTTTGACTTTTTTAAAGTCGGAAAAGAGAAGGCAGAAAGAAAATAACAATTTACTGTTGCATTTTGATCAATGGAGAAAGATCTTTGTAAGGGACCACGAGTCCTATTATCTTTTGTCCATGGAACCTCACTAGGTCCCTAAATGTTTGTAAATAAATAAATGCGCAAACCATATGTCTTAAGAAGTAGAGGATCTTGAAGAGGTTAGTCAGATGCCCTTCTTTGGCTGGAATTGGAACTTATCCGTTATCTTTTGACAAATCAGACGCTTGGTGGACAATTGACTGCGCATGACTTTGCTTTCCTTATTTGGCGATCTCATTAGCAGTTGTGTCATCCACGAATGTGATAACACCATTGTATGAAGTAACCTTTAAATAGTTAAGGGCCATTGTCAAAAGTTAAGTCAAATATGACGTTAAAGGACGCCAAAAATCCGCCATCTTTTTTATGACATTGGAAAACTGGTCTCTTTTGACTCAAATTTAGTGGCAAACTGTTGAAATTAACTTTAATTCATACAAACTACAATTTCACGGCATAAAAATTCAGAAAAAAAAATTACGAGAAAAGTTCAGGAAAATATATATTTTTTCTCTGACACCTCACTCAGAAACTGGTTGCCATAGAAACACAATTTTACGTCTGCATAAAATTATTCCTTATAAGTTTAGAAAAAGTCACATAACTTCAAAGTTTTACTTTTGACGGCTCTTTTTTAGAGAGATTCAGTCCCCAGTCTGAATAGTCGAGGAAAACCTGTTCGCAGCGAACGAGAATAGTAGTCTGCGTGGAGGCAAGAAAGGAGAATTTAACTGCAGAGGTAAAGCAGGCCCTAGAAAAAGCAATATGTGTTTAAATGAATGTGAAAGGAAAAAATGGATGTGATGTGCACAAGAACAGTTGAAATACATGACGATTTTATCAGATGAATCTTGAACTTTTAAGCTGTTTCTCCTTTCACATGCACTCATCCGTTAATTATGAAAACGGTTTATTTCTTGGACCGAGGATGGGCGTTCTGAAGTTCTTTTGCGGATTTCAGCCCCAAATGGTCACTTCGCAACTATTAGTCAGGCCCGTAGGCAGGGGGGTGGAATTTTGTTGGGGAGGGGGTGCAAATTTCGTAAACTTTGACTCTTAAAAGCCAAATGTATGGGACAAACACACTTACGGCCGGTTTTTTTTAGTCGTTTCGAATTACGGTAGCACCAACTGTTACGAAAAACCTGTTCGGGTTTCTTCGCCGTCTTATTAAACCTCCAAATGCGGACCTTTTTGGGTCCGTGGGGGGGGGGAGGGGGGGTGCGTACGCACCCACCCTGCCTACCCCCTCCCCCTGTCTACGGGCCTGCTCCGAAAGCCGATGTTTGTACTGTGGCCAACGGGGTCAAATGACGCACTGAGATCGCAGTTGGATACCGGTCGCATCTCGGTATCTCCGACAAAAAGTCGGACCGCTCAAAGATAACAGTTAATACATAACTTTACGATCGCCTGATTTGTTACAGTTACATGTGCTGATATGAGACAGGATTTCGTATCGACAAAAAAGATAATATATAATATGTAACTTTACGATCGTGGGGTTTGTTATAGTTACATGTGTTGAGATGAGACAGGATTGTTTGTATTAATATGTCTGGGGCGAATGATCTACTCATATGGTGCGAACCGTCCTGGAGCGAAATATCCGGATACCGTCCTCCGTGATGTCTTTCCAAAACAGAGTAGAAGCTTTGGAAGAGTCGAAGTCCACGGCTTCAGAATTGGACGTTGAAGCATTGCAGGAGGAAAGGGTGTTCCCCTTGTCTCCGCAGTGAGAACAGGGCACCGATCCGTTGTGTGACCAGACCGAGAGCAAATTCTACAATGGCAGGGCTGGCCTTGGTAGCAGACAGTGTGAGCAGTCATGGTAGATTGTATCAAAAGAATTGAGAACATGGTTCATACTCATACCCTACAAAGTTTACTTCAGTTATGGGAGGTGAATTGACGTCATTAACGCGCTCGACGACTGATAATGTCAGGTATATTGTCCTTTAATATTTAATTTAACTCCCATAACTAAGGCAAACTTTCTACTCTATGACTAGATAAATACAACTTATCAATATGGAAGGGGGGAGAGGATTTAATGCCATTCATCACTGGCGAACCCAGTCTGACGTTAGCTGAACGTTATTTGAATGGTCATCGGTTTGGACCTGTTTGGGCAAAAATTTGAATGGTCTGTGAAAGGGCTAACGCTCGATACCTCTGGTCCAGAGCCGTTTTAGTCACTCCGCCGTTTGAGCATGAGTGGAGAATATGAGGAAAGGCCTGTTCTTAAATCTTTTTACGACAAAACCCCATCCCACATTCAGAATAGATTGTCCTTTTATTAAAATGAATCGCTTCTTGAAGATGATTCTTAGCCCTAGCTAATGTTAGGGTTGGGGTAAGTATCGAGGTTCGGGTTGGGATAGCTTGAGCGATTTGAGTAACAGCATCTGCCTCACTCGAGCGGATGGCTAGTGTGTAAAATAATTTACCCTGAATGTAGGATGGGTTTTTGTCGTCGTTTGGACGTTGATGTTGTTATGGCTTTCATCACAGCCGCTGGACAGGTATGTGGGACCTGCTTTGACCGCTTGCATGCGATATTAAAAGTTCATTGGGATATGAGCGAACAATTTTGAAGAAATCGGGTGAGAGTGAGGCACTATATTCTACACCAGGGATCCCCTTCGGCTCTGCATGACTTCTGGAAGGGCTCCACCTTGGTGTGAGAACCCGCGACCGACGTCACTAATCCAACTAACGTCAGACTGGGTTCATCAGAAGTGAAGGCAATGATTGGAAAATATACTTTAGTTATGGGAGTTAAACTGTCTAAACATCTCGGGTCAAGATACCTGACGTTAATCAGACGTCAAGCACGTTAATGACGTCATTCTCCTCCCATAATTAAAGTACATTTTGTAGAGTATGAGTGTAAGTATGCACGGTATCGCCAATCCTCGGCCATAGAACGAAGCTTCACAGCTCACACTGTGACATCATTTGTGCACCTCTCAGGGAACTCTATGACGTCAGTCGTGAGGTTCTTACACCGAGGTAAACCTCTGAAAGAGTTTGCGCATAGTTCCCAATCACTTGAAAAAGAAAACCAAAATTCTCAACTTTTCACTGACCTGATAGCATTTTTCACCGAGCTGCACACAATATAAATTACTGGCGAAGAGCATACAACGACCAAAATTCAAACTAAACGCAAGATCGCTTGCCCTTACCACACCAAAGCTTACAAACTTTCCAGTACTTTTCAAAGGTCGTCGAAAAATTACAGGCCCGTAGGCAGGGGGGGGGGGGGGTGCGGGGTGCGTAGATAAAGAAGAAGCCCCGAATAGGTTTATCGTAACAGTTGATGCTAAATCGAAACGACTAAATTATAAAAAAACGGCCATAAGTGTTGTTTGTCCCATAAACTTGAGTCCAAGTTTACGAAATTTGCATCTCCTAAAAGAAAGCATTGCAAAGAAAACTCAAAACACCCTCTGACTTTTCACCGACTCGGGGAGCAAAAAAGGATTTCTCTTACCCAAAGGAAGTAAAAGAAAACTCATCAACTTTTCTGTGACCGTGGGATCTCGTTGTACGACTGTCTTCAAATCTACAGATGTTGCAACCAATCAACATAAATCTTTTTGATTTACCAGATTAATAAGCACCTGTTTTCAGATGGGCCACTTTTTATGTTGCAAAAAAAGGAGAAACCTCACGTCTAGCATCACAAGTTTTTTGTATTTTCTAAACCACCTTGTACCCGGTAGTACAATGGGTACAGACCTAGAATAGCAGGGTAGACAAATAGCCAGGTCCGCCTTCTCAGGCAGTCCCAACAATCCCTGTAAAAATTAGTTCGACCGAAGCCGACACGACACGTCCTGAAATGTTTAGTTTGGGTCCCATAACTAAAATAGTTTTTCCAATCTATCAGTGGAGTAGCGCAGCTTTCCAGTACTGTGAGGGCGATATCCCCAAACCCACACTTCTGTGGGAACACTACTTCTTGATCCCACAAAAAAATTGCCCCAAATTACTGTCGGGGGGGGGTTACTCCTTATAGTTTGATGCCGGGGGAGCTCGTCCTATTTTTTAGGGGTTGAAATTGGCAATCTAGCATTTCTTGGGGTTTTCTCGGCCAAAACCCGAGTCTTGAGAATACCTGGCATTTTGAGGCGTATAGAAGGGGTAATTCTGGTTATGATGATGACGATACACTTGCGCAATGTTATGAGAATACTGTATTTGATGGATACGGCTAACAGTAAATGGCATTTAGCTTTTACAGTACTGAAACATTGCATTTTAAACGCAATACACAAGTCAGAGAGGTATATTTTTGGGTAGCAAAATCTGAGGGCCAGGTATTTTTAGGGTATTTATTTAGGTTTTCCGACGGGCTCCCCTGACAACTTACAAAGGGAGTACAACTCTCCCCCCCCGGATTACTGTATGGCAATCGTTATTACAACAACAAAAATCAGGATTGTAGTAGCTTGTCAGCAGTTTATTTCAGCAACTTTTCACTGCCAATTTGCTACAACAAAGTCGAGGCACAATAAAGTAGGACTTTGTGTAACTACATAAAAGATTTCATCATCGTTTTAACATTACTCACCCAGCCATGGACAAAGTCAATCTTTACAGTAACATTTGCAGAGCTTACTAACGAACTAGCCTACCACCCTGTACAGTTGCACAAGACCTTAATTCTCTCCACCTCGACTGTCCAGACTTTGCAAAAATGTACCGTTTTCAATTAATTGTCCACGTTAAATAGTTCAATTTGGAGACTGTATTAATTGACCATATCAAAAAAAGGGGTGACTGCTACATTTACTCATAGCTAAGGCATACGAAAATCCTAAAAATGATCGTAAAAATACACAGAAAAGTTATAAAACTTCAAACCAAGTACACACAGTGTCGTTACTGTTTATGGGGTGGATACCACGAAAGTATAAGCCTTTTCTCTGCCTGCTGACTGTGTTAGGCTTGCGAGGTATTGTGGTAAATGTACAGCCGCCATCTTTTTTGGTACAGTCAATTGAACTGGTTAAGGATCCCTAAAACTAAAGTTGCAAACACTGTAGATGTGTCATCATGGCTGCTCTTAACCACTGAAAATTGCTAGCGATTTATAGTGACAGGTAATTAATGATAATAACAAGAACTGACAAATCACAAATAACATCATGTCATCACACAGGCCCGTAGCTACCTGTAAGCCAGAAAAAACCCGGGCTTACCAGTTTTTTCCGAAACCCTAGCACTTTTCTTCATCCAATTTCTTTCATTTCGGAAAATGACGGTACAGAACAGACAAAGTAAAAATGAAATGGCTGGAAATGCTTCCAAATAATCCATCATTATAAAAAGAAATTTTGCTTTTTTTCGTCTCCATTCTGACTTATAAAGAGTTATTCGAAAAATTATTGGGTCGGCTAAAGTCTCGTCGACCCGTGAATCCGGGCTTACCAGAAAAAAACTGGCTGGCTACGCGTCTGTCACGTTACTGGCCAACCACAAACAAGAATCACATGATTGTTCTTTGCACTGAATTGCCACCTGTAATATCATTAGCAGCCACCCCATAAACATTTAACTTTTTCAATAGGTACATTGCGCCTTTGCCAAACAACCAATATCTGTGGTTTTTGCCCAACCAACCAATTAATTTTTTTATCTTTTCATACTTCTTGTCAAGTCAAGTTCAATGTCACGTTTACCAGCTTTTTGCTTCCATTTAAAGCTGGATTAAGATTAAGGTAACAGTTTTACTGATTCCCAGAAAAGGCTTTGGTCATATTGGTAGTGAAACAAAGTAATGTATTAACGCTTACAAGCACAATAGTTGTAAGAGCAATTTTGTAACTGGGATCACATTTGTCTTCCTCAAAAACATAAACCAGTTGGAGATATCGGAACTGACACGAGAACCAAAATCAGAAATCTTAGTTGTAGGTTTTAAAATTGCACATGGCAAGTTCAAAAACTGCAATTAAAACTGAACTGACTACATATCAGAGCAAACCTACAACTTGCATTTAAATCATCTTTTAATATTAATTTTGAAAACATCATGTTGCAGCTACCATTTCTTCCATGGATTTGATTCTGAGCAAATAAGTTATTTTGGAAGGAAAAAGATCCTTGACGTCATCTTCACATACTCATCTCGTAAATCTCAATTTTTTTAGAATTACCACAGTCTTGAAAAACTACAAGGACTTCTGAGTACGGTTCTTTTGACTGCAAAAGTAAATAGCAAAGATACTTCTGGATAATAGAAATGCTTGTCTTTGATCATCCCTGAAAGCACAACTGCTTTTTTCTTCATTATCTGAAACTTAATACTCTATCACATTGAATCTGCTATATTTTGCACAGACACAATACGAAACTTTGACAGCTGTTGATCATCTCTTAAACTTAAAGAAGCTACAAGTAACTTTGCTTAGTTATAACATAGGTTTTTCCTTTACATAAATGTCAGACTGTATGAAGCAAGTCTGATCATGAAAACCCAGGATTTCATCTTGATAACAGCTAATATATTAAGTAGCACTATTTCTGGCGCAGGTCCTATGAATCTCAGTTCCAGTTTAATAAATTACTTATTATCAGATTATAAAACCCTCAGTAGAGTTAAATCAGACAAAATACAAATGAAGCAAATGTATTATCCATCTTGTTTCCCAACAACAAACAAAAATTCAAAAACATTTAACTCTTCAGGCTTTCTTGGTGTCAATTGCGGCATCATTTGGGTCTTCCTTAATGACCTGATCAGACTTAACAGCTCCATCTAAAAAGTAACAGGTATCTGACATTAATATGGTACAAAGAATTAATTCTAGTCTTAGTTATAACTGTTACTGTAAAACTCTGAGAAGCTGCCCCCCCCCCAAGAAAAAATTACAAAATTACAAACCAAGATGCGTTTAGCTGCTGCTTCTCAAATGCAAATTTATACCCTTTCATGTATAAGCCTCCCCCTCCTCCCCCCCCAAAAAAAAGAAAAAAAAGTATGTTAATTTCAGGACTTTTGTTGTTTGAAAATTTCATGATTACAGTCATTGCACATTAAACGAGACACCTTGTTGAGATAGATATCTTGTTGAGATTGATACATTTTAATGCGCCATTATACATTTACAAACTGTATCAGAAACTTGTTTAAGAAAGTATTGTTTTCAGTTCAGACTTGCTAACTAACAGCCATTACTGCACCTTTTGAAACCTTGTTTCGCTCCATCCCCAGCTGTAACAGGGGACCAAGGGCATTGCTTGCCGCCTCATCTCGGGAGGCCTCCGCAGTGGCTCCCGCCCCATAGAAGGTTAAGGGAGGAACAGATGAGATGGTAACCACGGTGATGAACTCCTGCACACCCTTGTTATCCTAAAATAAAATAACCAGTACTACCTTAACAAAAGATCATTTTAGTTTTGTTTCCATGGCAACCTCATTTTCAGGACCCATATTTTTATCTGGCCCACTATAAGAATGAATGGCCTTGAGAAAAAAATTTAAAAAATCAGTAAACCAATGCCACCATAAAATGTTTTCTTTTGCTATAGATGAACAAATTTGAACTCACTGTGAGTTTCTTTGTTTCTTTCCCCTTGCCTTATTGACAGAAACAAACAAATATCATTTGGTAATAACAGTCTGGGAACTGATCAGAATCAGCAAATTTTCTCAAATGAATTACAAAATTTTCCTAAACTGTTTATACAAAATGTATGGAGATGTGGTAAGGAGACCTCTTTGGAGCTACTATAATGTCTGTCTTTTTTGTTCAATATCATAACAGTGACTTATATTCATTTGTTAGTTTTCATCACTCCAGAGATAGAGAGGACGTGAAGTAACTGTCAGTACTAACCTTGGGATAGTCCGTAAACTGAACCCGAAAACCCTCGACCTCCGCAAGGTGAAGCAGTTTCTGTACTGGTGTCAATGGTTTGCTTGTAGCTTTTGTTGCACCCAGTATATCGGAAACGGTATTGGTCTTAGCCACAGGCGCCCCAGGAGCCCTGTTCAGGCCCCCCTGATGAACCAATTCCTGAAAGGATACCAGAGAATACAGTCAATTTCCTCAATGTTAATCTTTGACTGCCTACTGACAAGAGAATTCATTTCTGGTGTTCTATTCCCCACTACTATTGACAACTTGTTTTAATATAATTATGTACATAAATCTATATGTGACCAAGTGTGCATGTTTTATTAAGATTATTTATTTTTACTCCTTGAACTCAGGAACAATCAGCCGATGTGT